>CAUYON010113411.1:0-66478 GCA_963573935.1 Arctocebus calabarensis
AAAAGGGTAAGTGATCCCATCTCAGGGTGGGAAAAGGACTTGAAGAGAAACTTCTCTAAAGACAACAGGCACATGGCCTACAGACACATGAAGAAATGCTCACCATCCTTAATGATCAGAGAAATGCAAATCAAAACTACTCTGAGATACCATCTAACCCCAGTAAGATTAGCCCACATAACAAAATCCCAAAACCAGAGATGTTGGCGTGGATATTCATGCTTTTCGATACCTGAGGCTTTTAAAATCAGAGTCCTAGGACTCTGATACCTTCATTAGCTTCATATCTCTGTAGGCACTTGGATTTTTGCTTCTTTAGTTCTGCTGTCGTTTTTCACTCATCCACCAGCATCCCAGTTTCCAAAGTCTTGTTCATATATATCTCTTACATGTCAAAGTCTTGTTCATACCTCTTACTTGTGTCTCCTTGACTCATTTAGTTTTTTTAACCTTAGATTTGTATCTATTTGAAATTTTGAATGGTTACTTTGGTGGAATTTTGGAATGGAAGTAAATGTGGGTAGTCAAATTGCCGTTTTTAATAAGAAGTTTAAAATGTATGTTTATTAAATTTAATCTTAGTGCTTTCTTATCATCAGTCTATCTCGTCAAGATCATATGGACCCCAGCTTCATTATCATCATGTGTTCCATACCTCCAAACACTGCAACATCTGTAAAAAGTACAGAAGACTTCGAGCTAGGAGTCATTTACTTTTATACTTTCATTCAGATTTTATTAACGCTTTCTTACCTTTCCAGATTGATATAAAAATCCATGAATCCATCTATTTCATCTATTTTAAAAATGTGCTAGGGATAGAAATTAAAACTTAATGAATAATCTAATCCCCACCTTCAAAGAACACCTAGTTATTAGGAGACACAGGAAAGAAAAGAAACAATGAAAAGGTTTGTTGAGGCACAAACAAGGAACTGTGTTAGCACAAACAGCACCGAGGAGAGGCACCAAACCCAGCTTGAGAGGAAGGACACAGAAGAAGGCGCTCAAGAGGAGGAAATAGCTGGACATGACCCGGGAGGACGAGGAAGCACTGAGCAGGCGAAGAGGACAGACAACCAGGTGTTGGGAGCGGTGACAGAGGCTTCAGAGCCCAGGGAGTGGCTGTGTGGAGGCAAAGCATCATGCCTCTTCTGCCTTTAAGGAGGAGAAAATTTCTCTGCATCCATATAAAATGCAGGACAAAGAGGCCTGAGTAAGTCATCTTTTGACAGGATAACTTGATGTCAGTGTCCTTCTATTGAGAAAATGAAAAGAAGGCCCCTATGATAAAGTCTTTGACTTTTGAATTATCTAGCAAAACTGAGGTGTCAGCAACCTATGGCTGAATGTGAAGCTTGCTAATAGAATCCTGCATTACTGGGAAGGGATAAAAGAGCTTTAAGAAGTACAAAAGCACTGTGTGAAAATATGGGATTATTATTATTACTACTCTATTGCCAGTCACCACCAGCCCAAGCCGTGAGGAATCCTCTTAAACTTAAGAAATGAAGCTACTTTTCTGTGGATGCAGCAATTTTCTGGTTTTGATATTGTACCCACAGTTACGCGGGACGTTAACTGGGGTACAGGAGGTGGAGGATGCATAGGCATTCCTTGTACATTTCTTTGCAACTTTTAAAAAGTTAAAAGTTTTAACTTAAAAAAAAAAATAAAAAGGAAAGGCAAAGAAGGCCCGGCATAGTGGCTCATGCCCGTAATTCTAGCACTCTGGGAAGCCGAGGCAGGAGGTTTACTTGATGTCAAGAGTTCAATACCAGCCTGAGTAGAAGATCCCATCTCAACAAAAAATAGAAAAATTAGCCAGATGCTGTGCCAAGCATGTGTAGTCCCAGCTACTCAGGAGGCTGAGGCAGGAGGATTGCTTAAGTCCAGGAGTCTGAGGATTCAGGATCCTCTGATGACACCACTGCACTCTAACCAAGATGACAAAATGAGACTCTATCTAAAAAAAAAAAAAAAATAGAAAGAAAGAAAAGAAAGGAAAAGAAACAGAAAAGAAAAGAAAAGCAGCAGGTTCTCAAGGAGAGAGAGGCGCTCAGTTACACTAGCATCTCTATTCAGGGCTATAATGAATTGAACTCAGTATGCTGCTGAAGATTACTATGAAATTAGAATCCAATTAGGATGGCCTCATGGGCCTGGTAAAAGCTTAGATTAGAGGCTAGGCTCAACACTGAGGGGTTTGATACAAGTAAAGCTGAGTGGGGAGTTTAAAGCATAAGCCTCTAAGCGTAAGAACTGCAGTAAAAAATTTTTAAATATACCCAAGATATTTAGCATTTGATCAAAATTCACTGTGAAGCAAGGGATTTATCCTGCTGGCCATTCTATTTTCTATCACTGGTGAATACAATATGTCTTGCCAGTCCCTGCTTCTCTCAGCTCTTATTCCCTCCGGTGCTGGAAGGGAGATGGCTAAGGAATTCCAAGGCATCATCAGGAAAGAGATACTGAAATCACACACAATAGATAACGTCCTAAGTAATGACTTGGTGTATAAGGAACCTGTGGAGTGAGGCAATTCTTTTCATGTAAAAGAGTGACTGGATGTTTGGGCAAAATTGCAGGGAGGAGCAGAAATAACCAGGACAAACTTAGAAAGGTTTTTTCTAAGATTCAGTTTGTGTGCTTATCATGTTCCCTCACATCCATTCCCACACTTCTGCTTTATATCATAAGGGCTGACTTCATGCAAATCATATTTCCGAGGCTCCCTGGAAAAATGACTTGTGGCCTGGGGAGTCACTGACAGAGCATGGGGAGTCGGGAGAAAGGGTACTTCTTTGCTCTTTATTTTTCAGGTGGTGTTTTAAGAGTGCATGTTTTTTCTCCATGATTTCTATAGATTGTTCTTAATTTTTAGGTCTCCATTAGCATAGGTTTCTTTTTGCTGTTGCTATGGCTTCCTTTCAACAGAAGAGAGATGGAAAGTTTTCTGACTTTACTCATATAGGTTAGGGGTTTGCTGGGGAATAAATTATTTTTTTCTAGTGCTCTTGATGTAATAAAGAGAGTCAAACCTGGGCAAGAGTTAATTAGCACTCTTCTGAGAATTACCAGATAAATGCACCAATGACTGGTGCCAGGGCCAGAAGTTGTGACTACAATGCCTGAAGGATGCTGAATAAAGGCCCACACCTATGATATCCAGATCTTAACCCCCAGAACTTGTAAAGGTTACTTTATGTAACAAAGGAAGCTCTGAAGGTGTGATTAATTTGTGGATTTCAAGTTGGGGAAATTATACTGGATTATCTGAGTGAGTCCTAAATATAAACACATGGGTCTATATACATGGTGGGAAGAAGGCTGGGGGGAGGTAGGAGGTGCAATAATATAAGCGATAGGTTGGAGTGATGTGAGGAAGGGGTCACAGCCAAAGCAGCCTTCAGAAGCTGGAAAAGACAAGGGAATGGCTTTCCTGTGGAGTCTCCAGGGCTAAGTAGCCTTGTTGACACCTTGCCTTTAGCTTAGTGAGATAGATTTCAGACTTCTGGCCTCCAGAACTGGAAGGGAATAAATGTGTGGTTTTTTAAGCCACTAAATTTGTGGTAATTTCTTACAGAAGCAATAGGAAACAAATACAGTGACGCTGAATATGAACAGATCCCCAGTGCTTAAAAATTCCCCATCTATGCATAAATTGTTGCTTGCTATAAAATTATCCTTTAGGGAACTCTATAAAATTTCTTTGCCTCAAATGCCCCTTCAAGACTGAAGGCCCTACCACCCCAGTTGCCCCTGGCTGAAGAGAGCTGCATCAACCCAAATCTCTCCTCCTTCCTGGGGCAGTCTGCATATAATGTTTGGTTAATAAAGGAGTGTAAAGGCCCAGTCCCTTCATCCCAACTCAGGACAATGAATGCTAAGGAACCAAGCCTTTAGAGGTCTTTGTTGAGATTGTAACAGATTTTGCTTCCGCACAATCCTAATCCCTTTCTCTAGATTTTGATTCAGATTCACTCCCCAATAAATTTCCCATCTGCCCATCTCCTTCTGAGTCTGCTTTTGTGGGAACCCAACTGGCAAAACTGACTTATCTATTTTTAGACAAAAACACTGCTTGGTAAATTTCTTTACATATGTGCTTATAATTACCAGCCCACTCTCCTACAATAATACTTCAAACTAAAAAGTAGCTAAGAAGGACCTAAGATCCTCTCTAAAACCAATGTGACCATTCACAAACTCTCCCTCAACCAGGGTCTTCGGTGCCAGGTGAGTTGGGGAGTGATGACAAGGATAGTACCCGAAAGATGTGAAGACCGGAACGGCCAGCATGGACATGTAGTAAGGAGTCACCTATGGGTAGAGACCTGCTGTCAGTCCCCGGGCATTAATTCTTATTACTGCCCTCCGAGACAGAGTCCAATTTTATAGTTGAAGAATCTGAGACCCAATGAAACAGCTGACATAGGTAGAGAATCATTAAAAATTGAATCTACGTTTGTTGGAATATACAGATCACATCCCTGGAATGCCTTTCTTGCAGTTCCACTTTTTTTTCACATTTAGCTTAGATGCTACCTCCTCCTTTGCACCTCCCTTTAGTCACCACAAACAGGAGCCATCTCTCCTGCCTCCAAATGTCTACTGCTCGTAGCATCTGTATTACTTCTTCAAGAGTTATCATATCAGACTCGCTGTTAGGTTTACTTATGTATGAATCATGTTTTCCACACTGAACTGAAACCTGTAGAGATGGCTTAGAAACCCCTCAAAGACTTGCTGCAATTTGTGTTTATTGCTTCAAAATACTCTAAACACACTCAATTCTTAACACTGCTGTTCCACGGAATAGGCAAATGGCCTGAGTGCAACATATATTCTTTATCCTTATATGAATGGCATGGTCCTTTTTCTTTAAAATTCAAGTTCCATATCTGTTTCAATAGTTAAGCCTTTTCTGATCTTGTGCTCTTACATGACAGTAATCATCCCCTTCGTCTTACTGTCTAAATCACACATATATTCATTGCTGCATTTGTTACAGTCATTTTTTTGTGTTTATTTTACCTATTTCCCTTGCTGGCCTAAAACCCCCGCAGAGGAAGGCATTGTCTTATTTAATTGTGTACACTCAGCTCTTATTAGAAATACTTAGCACATAATAGGTGCTCAATAAATTCAACTGAATTAAATAAGAATGCCAAGTTTGAGGGTAAAAAAAAAAATCTTAGAAGGAACACCAAACATACTGCAAGGGTGACCAGGGGCAAATTATTTAATTTTTTAAGCTAGAAATCATACCAACTACCATTATAAGACTATTGCACAAATAAAAAAGATGATATACATGTAGGAGCTAGACAAAGCGGGGGCCCAGAAAATGCCCATTCTTTTGGCTTTTTCGTACTTAGGGTTTGGCAGGGCTCTCCAGGCTAATTTAGGGTAACTTACTGTTTACTGTAACCTTGTCATAGTGTTGTTATGTTATCAATATCAGATGATGTTGGCAATGATGAAGAAGGAAGAAGAGGAGTTCGAGGAGGAAGAAAAGAAGAAAAAAAGGAAGAGAAGGAAGAAGAAAACATCCAGGGCACTGAATTTATTCTAATTAAATTACTAACCACAAAGAGAATGCCCCCAAAAGTCTAATTTATGCTGCTGTTCAATTATTATATTATATTTTATTTTTTTTGAGACAGAGCCTCAAGCTGTCACCCTGGATAGAGCACTGTGGCATCACAGCTCACAGCAACCTCTAATTCCTGGGCTAAAGCGAGTCTCTTGCCTCCGCCTCCCAAGTAGCTGACACAACAGGCGCCTGCCACAACACCCGACCATTTTTTGGTTGCAATCACCATTGTTGTTTGGTGGGCCCCGGCTGGATTCGAACCCGCCAGCTCAGGTATATGTGGCTGGCGCCTTAGCCTGTTGAGCCACAGGCGTCGAGCCTGCTGTTCAGTTCTAAGCAAAGAATATCTGATAGGGAGACACAAAAGTCCTATTTCTAAAACACACTTAAAGGATTAGATTGTGCTGGGGATTTGTTCCCCACCTGACTCAGAGTTACCAAGGTCATATTGGACATCTAAGGACATGTCTTCTGGCTATAGAGGAAGCCCTAGTGAAATATTACAAGGTGTCAGTACCTTTGCAGGAAGCAAGAAACAAATTATCTGAAATCTACACATACAAACTCATCCTGTGTTAGCCCAGTTACATTTGGCGATGTTAGAGAATTAAAGTCACAGCATAGAAAAGCAAAGTTTATGCTCAGCTGAAATATGGAATTATCACTGCCCCCCAAATGCTGAAAGCTTTCAAAGGTGGTATCATTAGATGTTCCTTTGGAACCTTTGCAGTGTAATTGAACCCGACCTTGAAGCTACCAGGCAGCTTCATGTAAAACAGTGTCTCTCTGGCAATAGTCTGTGCTTGTGTTATTGCTCTGCTTGCTCTTGAAAAGGGTGAGAGGACCTAGCTTTGAAAGCTATTTATTCACTTTGAGAAATAATTAAGATGAATAACATTCATGTGTACATTTGAAATGTACCTTTGTGCTTTTTGAATGTGTTGCCTTGCTTTAATATCATTTGAATATAATTAAGATCTACTGCCACCTGACAGCAGCCATCTGTATGTAGTGTCATATCATAGGTGTGGTTGTCACTTCCAAGCTGAGCTCCCTTTGTATTTTCGTTTTCCTTTTTCAGACTGTTTTTGAATTTTCATAACCTACCAAGATCGTGCATCACTAACCTGCACCTCTGAGCTTTTATTTATGCTCTCTTTTAATCCTTCTAAAGCTCTGAGTGGAAGATAGTCTTATCTCACTGTACATGTGTGAAAATTGAGGCTCACACTAGTTATGAATATGCCTGAAGTTACACAGTTAGACAGTGGGGGTGACAAAAGTGGAACCCTGATCTAATAACTTCCCCAGGGTGCATGCAACTTTAGTTGTGTACACAAAATGATTATAAATATGAGAAATTACCCAAACAACAAAGAAAAGACAAGCATTCTGTTTTCATGGACCCAATTATCACAATGATTTAATATCTACCGTGGGCTGCATCATGTCCAAAAGTAACAACTGCAAACTGAAGGAACCTGATGTGGGGCCAACGGGAGCACATTAGCAGTGAATTTCTTGCTCTCATCTTTTCTGGAGACAGATAGACAAGTCACAAATGCCCAATGTTTCGAATGTCAGCAAAAAACCCTCCTTCCTGCCTTTTGTGTCCGTGCTTAACTCTCTTCATCAGCATTAATCTCTTTTCCATGAATGTTACAATTTTCATGGTTTTTTTTTTCGTCTTGAATGAAATGTATTTTGTCCATAAATCCAATCTAGTATACCTTGGGCCCCTGAGAATTCCTAGATTTATGACTATGACTATACAGATCACTTTCATGCATAAAATTCAGTAAAATAGGCTTGGCGCCTGTGGCTCAACGGGCTAAGGCGCCAGGCACGTACACCTGAGCTGGCAGGTTCGAATCCAGCCCCAGGACCCGCCAAACAACAAAGACGGCTGCAACCAAAAAAAGGCTGGGCGTTGTGGCGGGCGTCTGTAGTCCCAGCTACTTGGGAGGCAGAGGCAAGAGACTCGCTTGAGCCCAGGAATTGGAGGTTGCTATGAGTTGTGATGCCATGGCACTCTATCCAGGGTGACAGCTTGAGGCTCTGTCTCAAAAAAAAAAAAATTCAGTAAAATATTAATCATCTCTTTTCATTTTCACCACAGGAAGCATTTTTGGGGGGGCATTTTCACAAATTTTTATCTCCTAATGAAAGTGATCATGCATATCCAAGAACTACAAAAACAAACCACATTGAGAAGTAAGGTTGAGAAATTCTTTAAAATCAGTAAATGTTAAATTCCCAAATGCTGAATTTATACTATTCTGTGAATAAAACTGGCTGCTCACTAAACTGGGAGTTCCTAAAGTAGAAATTATGTTTTTCTAATTATATATTATATTCTATTGACACCTCTGAGTTAACATGGATTTTTGCTCCCATGTGAGACAAAATTTTTACAAACCAAGTGAAGGGACCATTCTGGATTCTTTTCATGGAGCTAGACTAGAATTAGAGAATATACTGCAAATGACTTAGCCTGTCATTCAAGGCTCTCGTGATCTGCCTTCACCTCCCTTTCTGAACTTCTACTCACAACCTCCCCTTACAACATTCCAAGTATACCAAGTGTTTTCAGAGCATCCTTTGTACTTTAATATTTCTTTTAATTCTACTTTTTCCTCCCTTTAGAGTAATGTTTCTTCTTTTTTGATATTCCAACCAATCTTCATGGACCAGAGCAATGAATACTTCCTCCTCTAAATATTTCCCGAGTCCTCTGGTCCAAATGAAGTTGCCTCATTTGCCACACACTCACAAAGCACTCTGTTGTGATGCCCGTGGCCTGTTTTGTACTTTGATGATGATATATATGTACTCTTTCTCCTAGAAGAACACACTCCAGAAGGATAGGAAATATATCTTCTCCACTACTCTAACATCTAATGCCCCAGCTCCGAGACTTATATGGACAACTTAAAAATGTCTGCAGAAATGGAAATAAACAATTAAATGTATTCAAATAATGGTAGCACTTTCTTAGGACACTGCCAGTGAATTTTATTCGTGCTAGTAGCTTATTGACACATTCAGAAGAAGAGAAGAACTTGATCTTCTTGGAAGCGTCTGCAGATGAGGTCTGGGAGGGGACGTCTTGAGGAATGGTCCAGGCCCAGAACAAGGAAAACAACTACCACAAAAAAATGCACAAGCATTTTGTAGGAGGGTGTCATAAAATTCCATTCTGTATGAGGATGAATGATCATCTTTATGCCTAGTGGCCTGGCTCAAGGCAGATAATTAATAAATGAGGCAGCTTTTATGCTCTTATACATCCATACAGTTCTCTCCATCTCTGCATTTACCCCTAGCTGTATTATAACGGGTGACTTCTTTGTCCCTTGCCACTAAAAACTAAGACTGACAGTTTTAAACATAATCTTAGCAAGTAGTTGAGTACTTAGCATATAATCATCCCTAGATAAACAGATGACTATTGAAGAAATGAAGGAAAGGAGGGAAAAATGACAGACAATAAAATGAACATGGAAATTTCCTATTTAGCTTTTCAAAAAATATCCATTGGGATCATCATGGAGATCTTGAGCAGTGGAGGACAGACACTGCTACGGGCTTCACCGTGGTGTACACAGCGTTTTCTGCTGAGAAAAATCTAAGCTTTGGGAAGAGACCTTGTCAGAATGCTTATACCAGGTTAGCTGGGACATGTTTTGGGAGCAGATCAATACATGTAAATCCTATTCCCTGCCCAGACCTCAGCAGCAATCACTCTGGAACCCTGAGAGTTTATTTGCATGTGTGCACATTTGTGTGAATTTAAAAGAAGCAACACTATAAATTCTTAGAGAAATCTTAAGAGATTTGATTTTATCATTTACATTTAATTCTGTTAGAGAATTAAGAAAATTTATAGTGTTTAGGCCACTTAAGAGCATGAAACAGCTCCCCACACTCATATACTCTGGCCTGCCACCTCTCTCCCATTCATTTCACCAGAACTTCATTCCCTAAATTCATCCAAAGAGATCTAGTTCATTGCCCCAAAATATTTTTTTCCCTAAATTCTTATCACATACATCTTACTGTCTTAACAGTGAGATACTGGCAACATGGTGCTCCAAAGAAGCCGTGCTTATAAAAGTCCTGGCATCTCCTCAAAGAAGCTTCAGAAGTGCTACAGGAATCCTGCAGATGCAATCTGAGCCTTCTAGGAGAGACTCTGCCACAAAGTACCCTGGTCAGCACCTGCCCCCTGTGGCCACCCCATGCCTGAGACTCCATGGGTCAGGGAACATCTTGCAACACTTGCTAGTTGTGCAGAGAACTCAGAAGCATTAACAGATGGCATGCAGAACACAACCCTGAACTGTCAGCAGGGTGACACTCATTAACTGTCATCACTGAATCCATTTCTAGCAAAATTCCATTCCAATGAAATACCACTTCCCCCAAAATGTCAATCTGCTTGAATAAAAGTGACTACAGGGTACTATAACGCCAGGCCTGACTCAAGCTCTGCAGATAACAATGACTCTCTTAGAGCCTCAGGGACTTTCTATCCATCATTTCTTTAGGGGTGGGTTCTGATCAATCTCTTCTCTAGCCTCATTAGCCTCTGCAGATGAGACAGGAAGCCGGGCACACTCAGAGCTCCTCTCACTGAGCTGGAGGTTCACTACTCTGCCTACTTTTCCTCCCCAGCAGGACACCTAAGGAAGAGGGAGGGAGGGAAGAACCAGCAAAGGAGGGACACAGG
Organism: Arctocebus calabarensis; assembly: GCA_963573935.1. NCBI lineage: Eukaryota > Metazoa > Chordata > Mammalia > Primates > Lorisidae > Arctocebus > Arctocebus calabarensis. The sequence continues at coordinate 10,335 of CAUYON010113411.1, forward strand.
GCACTTGTCATATTGCAGGTCAGAATTCTCTCTATGGTGAAAATTCCTTCATCCTCATATTTCTTCAGGTATATTACTCATTTGTTTCTATTCCTCTATTCCTTCCTAATGGAATCCATTAATCCAAAGCAAACTGTTAAACTACATTTTACAGTTCTTTAGCATCATCAGTGAATTAAAATACTGATATGTAAAACAAATGCCACGTGTACACAGCACCAACACTGGACTCATCTGACTGATGATGCTCAGGTCACCAACCCCAAACTGCTTTGCAGTCACTGACAGGAGCCAACATCTTCCCTCCCATCAGAAACCAAGAGATAGTACCTCAAATAGTTATGGACTTTCACGCTTCCGGGTCTTTCTCTCTGAAGCTTCTTTTTCCCTGATAGGGCCTCCTAAAATCCTACTCATCCTCCAAGACCCAGTGCAAATGCCAGGCAACATTCTATGAAACCTCAGTCAACAAGAGTTGGTCTCGCACTGGTCTTCCCATACCTAGATTGGGATTTGTCTCATTCTGTCTGTGATTCCCTGTGGTTACAGCTCCAATGAAAATGTATTGAACATATTGGCACAGGGAGTCAACTGGATGGCTGAAATCGATCACCCTAGCTTGCTAAGTCCATTACTAGGGATAAAGTGAAAAATCACATGAGTGAAGCACTCGATGCTGTTTAGATGAAAGGCTTAGTGGTATCCATGAACTGGCAGTTAACCTAGGAGGAGAGAGACCTTGGTTTTAATCTCAGCTCTGTCACTAACATTTTTCCCAAACTCACACCATAGTAAACCAAACATCTACCTTTGATTTGTCAGTCACTTACTTATTTGGTAAATCTGATTGGTAATCTTTGTCTTGGTCACACCATTGTTTACTGATAGTCCATGCTTTTGTATACACTCTACTCTTACAATCTTCTTGCTACAAAAGACATTTGGGCCAAGAGAACATCAATAGTTAAGATTTCTTTCATGGATACCCATTCCAAAGAGACCATGGCAGTGGAGGGAGGAAGATGTGGTTCTGCTGTGTGAACTTGGACAAGTTACTAAACCTCTGTGAAATAAGGATAATAACCATAACAGCCTAAACTACATGGTTACAGATAAACCAGTGCTAAGTTGCAGAAAAGATTTTGCTAGAAGTGCTCCAAAATGTGAGCTGTTTCCATACTATCATCCATGCTATCTTTTCATTATAGCCCAGCCCCATAGTGTTTCCTTATTCTTGTTAGTTGGTAGTGAATTCCCAACAGATTTTAAACTAGACATTTCCTGCATCTATAGGGCCTTTGGAAAAAGTGTATTTCTATAGTTCCTGTTTCTTATGAAGGATGGGGACAAACACATAGAGACCTTATTATTTCTAAAAATGTAACTTCACTGTGATAATCTAAATCTCCTGCAAATAGATGAGAGAGAAAAGATAATTCTTGCCAAAAATGATCAGTCCAACCAACTGTAATTATGTAATTATATATCCAACTGTCAGCAAAGAAGTCAAAGGTTAAATCTGTTCTCAGCTTCACAGAATGATAATGATAATAAACATAGCTATTCTTAGTAGTCAAAGTATATTTTGCAATTGCAACTGACACCATTTAACTTTCTTTTTTCTAAGCTAAATGATTTGCGGTGCATTTCTTGTTTGAAACAATAGACGTTTTAAGCTTAGTAAAACTCACCTTTGCCCAGTGTGACCCACCTTTCTACCCACAATTTGCTGTACTGCATGAGAGCATTGCTTAATAAATATGATGAAGGACTTGAAAAAATATCTTCTCCTTTGGAAAGTCCTGGAATTGCATAGATTCTTCAGCTTTCCGCATCTTAAGCACCTTAAAACGCACCACCACTTTAATGCTGTCTTCAATCTTTCTAGTATGGAGCATTTACAATGTGCCAGAAGCTATACTGAATTCCATATATAGCAGTTTATCTCATTTATGCTCCCAACAACACTGTGGTGGGTGTTTAGCATCACCCAGTTTACAGAAGCACTTGCTCCAGGTTAGATAGGTGGAAGTTAATGGATCCAGATTTGAAACCCATTTTCCTATCCAGATGCTGCACTCTCACTGCCTGTCTGGGGTATCCATAATGTCCTACACGTCCGTATCTCTGTGCTGTCAAGTCCTGATACAGTGATGAGAAACACAACAAAAAACGACTGGTGGATAATTAGATATTAGTCCTATAATAGACAACATGCTTTAAGCATTTACTTATATCATACAATATACTAAGAGCTTTATACGTCAACTCATTTAATAACTCTATAAGGTAGATATTAATAGATACTCTATAAGATATTAAAATAACTCTATAAGGTAGATAATATTATCACATTTTACTGATGAAGAAACTGAGTCTCCTGGGGATTAATTGAAGAGAGAGAGAGAGAGAGAGAGAGAGAGCGCGTGCACGTGTGAGCACACACCTACTTCCTACTCCTTATCTATCCTTGGGTCACATCCAAACCAGAGGGTCTCAGGAGCTGAAACAATCCTCTCTGCCTAGACGCAAAGTGCACAGTCATATCTCACCTACTTTGGCTTACTCTTTCATCCTTTTTTAACCCTACTCCTGAATTTTTCTTCCAGGTGATTTTCTTCCTCAGGTACTTGCTCTATGGCTACCGGCATAGCAGGCCAACAGGTTTGGATTCATCTCACAACCTTCCTCACTCACTTGGCACGCCGAGAGGGCTCTAACTGTCTTCCTTTGTGCACAATAACCCTGTGGAGTAGGAATTACCCTCACACTACAGATGAGGAAGATGAGGAGCAGAAAGGCCAAGCAGTTAATCTGGGATTTGATAGCAGACAGTGTGGCTCCAAGCCTGACCTTTAATCCACAGTACAAGACCACTCCCTTCTTGAGTTCCCAAAGTCTGCCACCTGGATGTGTGATCCCATACCGAACTACGTTGGATTATAGCGTATTGATCTTATGCTAAGTTGTATTGCTAAGGAATTGCTTTCTAATAAATGGCCTGTTTCATTATAAAGTGTTTAAGGGATTATGCCATCATTTTTCTTTTTGTGGAACTCAAAGTACTTATCTCAATTTTTATTTTTTATTATTTGCTGAATCTCAATTGTCCCAGATTGGAATATTTGCTCAAGCAGACCCAGAAAATTCCTCTAATTCCAGGCCACTAGGAAAAGTTTTCCAAGTGCTAACTGGTTTTCTGTTTTCTCTTTTTTCCTTGCTCTATACCCTTCCTTCCCTGGATGGGTTATTCTTCCGTAATTAAATAACATCTTCATGTCACGATTATCTCCACAACATCAATTTACCAATTCTATTTTACTTCTTCTCCTGAATGTCCTCCAGAAGCATGTAATGACAGCATCTGTATCTCTTGAACCCTGTTCTTCATCTAGGAAGGCACTAGGAAATACCTAGTTTTCCAACTCAAAAACATCAGCAAGAATCAGCTCTTGAAATTTGTGTCAAAGAGGGTGGTGCCCGTGGCTCAGTGAGTAGGGTGCCAGCCCCATATACAGAGGATGGCAGTTTCAAACCTGGTCACGGCCAAACTGCAAAGAAAAACTAGCTGGGCGTTGTGATGGTAGGCTGAGGCAAGAGAATTGCCTAAGCTCAAGAGCTAGAGGTTGCTGTGAGGTGTGACGCCACAGCACTCTACTGAGGGTGAGTGAGACTCTGTCTCTAAAAAAAAAAAAAAAAGAAATTTGTGTCAAAGGTCTAATGGTAAAGATAACAAATACCAGGATTCTTAACAAGCTTACATAATTTGTATCATTTTCTATTTTTGATTTAAGGCTGCCTGTTTCTACATACTACATAATTTGCATTTCTGCTTCTAAAAAACAAATATGTAGCCCCATTTCCTATATGCATGTAATTTTTAACGAGTCAAAGAAGTGAGATAAAGTGAGATGCATTTTTCCCTACTAGGAATTAGCATTTATTTCATTTTTATTGTGTATAAGGTCACATGCACACTACTTAAGGTACACATTACAGCCATCTTATGGTGCAGGTATTATTATTATTATATGTGAATAAACTGAGGGCCCAAGAAGTGAAATCACATGTCCAAGTCCCTATGGCTGAAAGATGACAGTGGCAGAATTTAAATCCACATTTTTCCTTAAGGCTACACATGTTCTTCTTATCCTATGCAGTGCCCAAATAAACCAAATGTGAAAACAGGACAAAGAAAGACGATAATAAGGTTTGTTTCCTTTTCTTATATCAGAAAGATCACAAGTTCCTCAAAAGTATTAACTATCAAGTTTCCAAACCGAAATATTTATGGAAATATTAGTTATGACTATGTGGCTTATGATGACTCATATTAGAAATTTACAAATAAATTACCTAGCCTTTAAGAGCTTTCAGCCCCATGGAGAGAATATATAGAAACAGTAACATGTAAAACGTGGTTCAGATTCTGTGACAGAAAATAGCAAGGGGGAGGTCACAAATCAATAGCCTGCTGACCATGTGTGACTCACAACTGTATTTCCTTCGATTTCACAGTGCTTTTAGAAATATGAATCAAGGGTTAACATTTATTTCAAAATAGAGAAATTTCATATTGACATCCATATCTGCGGCTCCCCAAACAATGAAAAGTCTGATGACTGTGAACTCCCCTTGCTGGATGTCCATTTTCAATCTGGGCCTAGTAGCTGCTACCTTCAAGGGTGTTATATGCATATATTTGTATATAACCTCCCATATTTCTTTAAACTAACAATTTTTAGGAGAGCTCCTTACAGCCATTTTTTTTGAGCCAGAGTCTTACTATGTTGCCCCAGGGTAGAGTGCAGTAGCATCACAGATCACAGCAATCTCAAACTCTTGGACTTAAGAGATTCTCTTGCCTCAGCCTCCCAAGTAGATGGGACTACAGGCAGTCACCGCAACACCTGGTTATTTTTGGGTTGTAGTTGTCATTGTTGTGCCAACAACATTGCAGGCCTGGGCTAGATTGGAACCTGCCAGCTCTGGTGTATGTGGCTGGCACCCTAGATGCTGAGTGCTTGGCACAGGTGCCGAGCCTTACAGCAATTTTTTATCAGTAGCACATCTGATATAATATTTTACCTTGGTAACACTGCTCATGTGACTGTAGATAAAGTCATGCAGTGACATTTAAGGTGACATAATAAAAATTGTCAAGGCAGTATTGAGAGGAGGAGAAAGGATTGGGGTATATAAAGGTGGGGTACAGGTAGAAAGAAGTGATGAGAAGACAGAAAGGTGATATAACTGTGAGATTTGACCTCCCTTCCTCCTTCCATCTCATCCCCCCTTCCCTCCTCTCATCTCTCCTTATTTATGCACTTCTTCTCATGACTCCCCCATAATAATATGGAAATCCATAACCCTGCATCAAGCACTTGACTAATGTTGGAGACTATAATAAATTTTGTGAACAACCATAGCATGTGTTTTAAAGATTCCAATCACCATGTTCTTTACATTATGCGCTTTGCTCTGCTCTTGGTAACACAGAGAATTTAGATAACAAATATATCCCACTTTGCACAAGGTTAGTTAGTGTCTGGTGTGGGAGAGGATCTTGTGCTCTGGAGGAGGTACTGGTTCTAGGTAGAAGCATTTGCATTTAAATCGCACCTGTGACTCCTAATTAGGGCAACAACCTTGGGTAAGTTATTCAACTTTTCTTGTACTTAAATTCCAGAGATATTGCATGAGAATAATACAGTTATTCTTATAACTATTTACATAGTTATATTCATAACCATTTATAACTATTCAGAGTTATTTTGGAGATTAAATAAAATGGCCATGAAAACCCTGGAAGCATCTACAAAGTAGTATTACTATTCAGATAAAATAAAAAATTCAAAACCATATTTAAGAAAGTATATCATTAATGGGTAAAGAAATTAGCATTTGTGGAGTTCCTACAACGTGCCAGATAATTTACATGTTTCATGTCATTACTTCTTATAATACTTCAGTAAGTTAGATTGTACTATCTCAAATTCTTGGTTAAGGAAATAGCAACAGACAGGCAGTACTTTGCCACTTATAACTCCAGTAGGGGAGCCAGACTTGTCTGACTTTTTTGCATCCATCCCTGTGACCCACAGCTTGGAATAAGGACAAGGGCAACCGTAACTGCAAGGGCTCAAGAAGCTTCCATCCAGACTCTGAAGGGCACTGCAGAGCTGCCTCAGTGTGGGGTTAAGTGAATCTGAGCTGCCAGTTTACACTTGTGACTCAAGATAGAGAACAAAGCACAGAGACCTCCTACTGGAGGCAGATACGAAGGTGACTGGAAAATCCTCTGGACAGAGTAGATGAATCATGAAAACATTAATGCGCATCCTGACACGTCCCTCTCTTGTCCTAGGCTTACTGCGAAGAGTCAATGTTTGTCTCTACAGGACATTTGTATTTTAATACACTTGAAATGAGTTAATAAGTGCAGCTACTGATAAATGTCTTCAAAGATGGTCTGTATTATCTATGGAGAGAATAAATGCTCTGATGGGGGTCCAAATGGCTTTCAAAGTCAACACAGACTGAAATGTGCCTCTACCTACAAAATAGACAGTGCCTTTGCAAGCACTGTCGATTGAAACCTCACTACTTGGCCCCAAAGGCGTATCCTCGCCTCTTTTCTTTCTAGTCTCAGAATAATCTACTTTGTCTGAAATCTTTTGGAGAGGAAGGCAGAGTGTTATATTTTCTTGGGGATAAAAGAAGGAAATAATTATTTCTAAGGAGCCCGATATATGTCTGTCTATTAGCTGCATTAATACATTCAGTCATTTAATTTCCCCCAATTAATTGTGAGCCATGAGGACAGTATTTTGATTCTTCTGTTTGTCTCTGCACTCCCAGAATGGCTCCTGACAGAGATGAGGTGCGTATTGTGCCTAATGTCTATTAGTCCTCTGTACCATTCCTCAGCTTCTGGCTTCCCCTTTTCTACAGAGCTGCAGGTTAGATTCTCCCAACCAGAGTAACTTTCCTGACTTCCAAGATGCAGAAGGGCCGTAGCAAGCTGGCACAGGATTTTGCAGCTCTCACCCTGGTCTCAGTGTCTCACAGTTTCTCCAGACTCCACAATCTACTGTTGTTGGTCTCCAGCTTCAGGGTTGAAATAAACTATGGCTTTTGAAGTCTCCTGGCATGGTTGTAGCTGCCCTCGCCTGAGACTATCACCCCTCCAAGCCTTCCAATACTTTCTGAGCACCTTATTATTTTGAATTATATCCCTTTCTGCTTAAATCACTAAAGGTGCTGCCTGTTTGCCTGACTGACTTAATGTTCAATAAATGTTTGCGATACAATTGAGTAAACAACTCATTGAATAGGCATTATTATCCCTACTTTGTAGTTATTGAATTGAAGCTCCCAGGGATGAAATAATTTAAGACTGCACAGCCAACTATTAAATGTCAGATCTGAGAGGAGAGCCTTCGGTTGGTGCCAATGTGCTTTTGGTTTTTCCATCCAGGTACTGCCCTCAGTGGATAGAGTATACTACGTTGCTGCCCGAATCTGATCTCAGAACTAAGAACACTTGTTTAAGTTGCTCTCCCTGTGAATGCACCACTGCAGCTAGAAACCTCCTCATAAGTTGGAAAGGTACATTAATTCCTAAGATAAACCATTTATTAAATATATATTAGACCTGGAAATACACCTTGTTAAAATGTACATGGTATCTGCAAGTGCCACTTGTAGACATCGTGTGTGTGGCACACAGTAGAAGCTTGCAAAGCATTCATTGGGTGAAGAAACAGATAAAAGCTCACTGGTTTTGCTTGACCAGAAATTAACTTGCAGAATTCATGCTCTGATTCAGGGGTCACTTGCATCATAAACCACTTGTGGGTTGTAATACTGTTCATGTTAATGTCCGGATCTCTCTTACTGTTCAACACTATAAGATTCATCTGAGGTAGTGACGCAGGGCTGTTAATTTTCCTTAAGAAACTTGAGCTGTCAAGGCATTGTAATTATGAGGTTCATGAGAGAAGAATCCATTTTTACTTTCCAAATGATAAGACTGAGGCAGTGAAAACTATTAACCTATTTTTATTGAAACGTAATAGGGAGAGCATCACATTTGAAAGCAAACAGATCTGAGATCTTATCTTGACTTCTGCCATGTATTAGACCTGAAATTGTAGACAAGCTGTTTCTGGGACCTCAGTTTTCACATTTATATGATGATGATAGTGTTATCTCTCTTATAGAGCTTACTGTAAGGAAGAGCTATGGCAGACAGGAAGAATCTAGCACAGCGTCTGCCCCACCAAGTGGGTGTTTCCAGTGAGTGGAAAGGATACTGTCATTATCAACACTGAGTAAGGGCTGTCATTCTGCAGGCTGGTCCACAGTCCACAGGGCTCTCTAGTCCCAAATTGGCAGCAATGGTATGGAGGAACACTTAAAAGCATGTCTTCCATGCTCACAGTTGCACTGCCGAGAGAGGTTATATAGTTGAAAGGAATTGAGTATCTGTGCATTTTGTAGGTTTGCAGTGCTTGGTGCTGTTGGGTGGAGGGAGCAGGGATGGCTGGCACAGAGTGGGTAGAACACTTCACTGGAGAGCCAAGATTAGACTCACTAGAAGAATCTGGGGGTGGACAGGTGGAATTGAGTGCCTTTTGCTTGCTGGGAGGTAGTAGTTAAAGCTGCAGGAATGAATGAAGTCATGGACAGTTTAGGATTCCATGAAGGAAAACTGTACTACACTTGACCTCAGGAAATCATGGTACTAGTCTCTAGCTTGGTGCTTGGCACACAGCAGATGCTCACTGAATATTTGTTGAATTAAATAAATATCAGATTAAACAGCATATCATCATTCCTAAAATGCCAGTTTCCTGACTTCTCTGATAATCTAGACTCATCTTATCTTAAAAATCTAACCAATCTAATCAAACTTTGTGATGATTTCAAATCTCTCACCCTGGAAAGGTCCTCTTCTGAAAGCTCATCATTCCAACACTAGTATTTAACCACGTCCTGGAAAGCACTATGAGTTTTCTTATCCTACCTATACATCTTAAGGCTCAACTAGACTTTGAGGGCAGAGACCATATCTTTCCATGGCTGAAAATTCCTCAGTGTCCAGTAGGGCACTTGGCTTGGCTGCAGTAAGCTTTCAATAGTAGGAATTGAGTGCTTTATTAGTCAAGTAGTTTTAAAGTACTATTGTTAAAAAAAAAGGGGGGGGGCTCGGCGCCTGTGGCTCAACGGGTTAAGGTACCAGCCACGTACACCTGAGCTTGGCGGGTTCAAATCCAGCCCTGGTCTGCCAAACAACAATGACAGCTGGAACCAAAAAAAAAAAAAAAAATGGCTGGGTGTTGTGGTGGGTGCCTGTATTCCCAGCTACTTGGGAGGTGGAGGCAGGAAACTCGCTTAAGCCCAGGAATTGGAGGTTGCTGTAAGCCGTGATGTCAGGGCACTCTATCCAGGGTGACAGCTTGAGGCTCTGTCTCAAAAAAAATTAAAAAAAAAAGTAAGAAAGAAATGGAATGCTTTGGGACCTTAGAAGTATTGAAATATAAAGTATGCATGTATAAGAAATGACTGGTGCTCAGATTGAAGAAGAAAAGGTTCAAGAAACCAGGAAGAGGATGCAGAGTTATTGGTAAAGACATAGAGTTACTGGTAAAGACATAGAAGTGGAGTAAAAGGGAGGATGATGAACAGGTAGAACTGGTTCTAGGAGAGAAGGGAGAGGCTCTCCTGCCTTCCCCAGCCAGGAATGCATGGGTTGCTTTTTTATGTCAAGGACTATGCTAAGCAATGGGGATAACAGAGTGTATAAGGCACAGTGTCTGGTTGCAAGGGTTTGCATTACGATACAGGAGTAACACAAGGAAGCTGTCAACCACAATACAGTGCCACAGCTTACAGAAAAGTGGAGTGCAAACAGGGGGTGCACTTTCTAAAGATTAGACTATTTCTTGGGTGTGTTGTCTTTGCCAAGTATTCCCTGAGGGATAAAATATAACAGATCTTGTGATTTCGGGGGTTAAACAAGTTTAAAGGAAGAGGGATCAGAGAGAGAATTTCAAGACCACAGAGCTTACCATTTCTTTTACCTTTTCAAATTTATTTGTTGTTTAAACTGTATAATAAATATTCAAATCATCATGTGCTTTAGACAAAAGAAAAGGAGATCAGACATGCCTTGTGTCAACAATTAGGCAACTTGCCTAAAACAAAATAATTTCCGTTGCCCTTTGGGAGGGTTTGGGGGAGGATTTTTAGAAAATGGGGCGTATATTACTGTAGGAGCATGAAATTAGAGTTCTCTGTCAGCTGTGGAGGTTTTTGGAGTCAGAAAATAAAGTGAGGAGGTTAGAAGACAAACAGAGGACGATCACATTCTATGTGATTTTCCTCAGTCCCCTCCCCAGTTTGACCCACTGCCTCCTCCATGATTTTTGCAAACATTTATGTCAAGTTCTCTGCATCATGCTTTCACTAGACTATTTCTTAGATCAACCCCTCCCGTTGCTAGACAGATCTTATGATTAAAGTCTTTTTGGGGTCTCCCCACCACTACCCAGAGAAGGGATCTTGCTCTGTCACCCAGGCTAGAGTGCAGTAGCACAATCATAGCTCACTATAGCCTTGAACTCTTGGGCTCAAATGATCCTTCTGCCTCAACCTCCCAAATAGCCGGGATTTTAGGCATAAACCACCACACTGGCTCATTATTAAAAAGTTTTTTATAGAGAACCCAAATCTTTTTCTCTGAATTTCCTCTCAGGAGGCCTAATTTTGCTCTTTGTAGTTATAAAAAGTAAGTTTATAATCTTTCATCTCCTTAAAAGTCCTCTCGTATTTGAATAATGTTACTATTTTTGTGGTTCTTATCCCCTAAAGTTAGGAATCCATGGTTATTTTAACTCATCTTTATTTGATAAGGTTTCCAGACTTTTGTTTCCCAAGTGGTTACCTCTTAAAACAGCTTCATTTTAACTATTTAGAAAAAGAAATGATAATAAATAATGAATAATAAAATGATCTTTGTACTGGGCAAAATACTCTATCACTAGCTGAAAAGAACTAATGATCCTCAGGAGAGGTTACATGGCTTGTCCGGTCATTTTGCTGGTAAGTGAATGGGGCACAAATCAAAGATAGGGTGTCAGGGCTCAGCACCCGTAGCATAGTGGTTAAGGCACCAGCCACATACACTGAGGGTGGCAGGTTCGAACCTGACCTGGGCCAGCTAAACAACAATGATAACTGCAACAAAAAATAACCAGGTGTTATGGTGGGCGCCTATAGTCCCAGCTACTTGGGAGGCTGAGGCAAGAGAATTGCTTAAGCCCAAGAGTTTGAGGTTGCTGTGAGTTGTGATGCCACAGCACTATACTGAGGGCAACATAATGAGACTCTGTCTCACCAAAAAACAAAAACCAGGGCGTCAGCACCTCATGTCAGCTCTTATCCAACCTCTAAGTATAGAGGAAGGATGGCATCTTTTTCATCCCTCTTCAACCAGACCTTAACAAACATTTACCTTTCAAGTATTAAAGTTGCATGTATTCATAGGCATAAGTGAAGACAATGAAATGTAGGAAAACATAAATAAAGGAAATTTTAAGAATTTTAAGCATTTATTTGTCTTTTGTCTACAATGAAGTCTAGGTAACCTTTTCTCAGTGTATCCAATGAGATTTCAGTTGCCCTTTTCATTCATTTGCCTTTTGAAATGGAATTATTATCATTTAACAGGGAAACGCAAACTCTATCCTTCCTACTCTTATTATAGCTGTCTAAGGATGCGACATGGAGACTGATGCGCACTGCTGGAGGTTGGTGGACATGGAGCTGGCATGATGCTAAGACATTTTCTCATTTACTTGTAAACAATCCTGTTTTATTTCTGTCAATCCTGAGGTTTGAACCTTCATTTCTACTCTCCAGCATGTATCTTAAAAGGGGCATTTCCATTGTTGTCTTCACACTTACTTTTTGCATGAATATAAAGGTCTCAGCATGCCAATTGGTCCTAAAATCTAGCAAACTTATTCCTATCTAAACTTCTAGGGTCCATACTGGGGAAAGTAGTGATGTTCTCTCAGAGGTAGCTAACTTCCTTCTAGTTGGTCTAGGGTCTGCTTCTAAGTTGCCCAGAAATTAAATGAAAAAGAAAAGTATAGCCTTTGCCTGCTAGTTGCTTTATAATCTTCAGGGAAAATTAAAACAAACAAACAAAAAAATAAAGCAGAATGATGGAGCTCAAGTTGAGGTCTGTGGAAGAGGAGGTCTTTTTGGCCAACAATGGTTATGGCATCCCAGAGGTAGTAGGCATGAAGTGGAGTAAGAGTTACACAGAAACCCAACCAGACAGGAGGGCTTTCAGACTTGTTGAACAGAAACATTCAATTGTCAATCTGCAGAATTGTAGGGCTAGAAAATCTATTTTTGATTCTTCCTCTCTTTTCTTCCCTGTCACTCTTCTATGAAAACTGACAATTCATTTTATAGCACAGAAACAAAAAACTATTTGTAAATCCCAGAACACACCTTGCTATTTCATGTCTCCATACTTCTGTACAGGCTGCCTGTTCTACCTAGGATATCCTCGTTTCTTTTTTATACTGCAGAGGGTGGTGCCTGTGGCTCAAAGGAGTAGGGTGCTAGCCTCATATATCAGAGGTGGCAGGTTCAAACCCAGCCCCGAAAAAAAAATGAAATAAGAAATAAAATACTGCAGAGACATTCAGAGAAGTTTTCCCTAGCCCCACTAGGGAAGTAGTAGCCCCTAGTAGCCCCTAGAAGTAGAGATAATGACTCCCTTCTGTGAATTACCTTTGTACTTTGTTAACACTAATATAATTGTACTCATATCCTATTATTGTAATTTAAATTACAATGAAATAGACGTAAAACGATATATAGGCTTGTCTCTCTGTTAGACTATGAGCTTGTAAAACTCAGGGACTATGTTTCCCTTAGTATCAGATCTCTAGTTCCTGGCAAAACTTAGAAGGCAATTAATACACGTTTTGTTGAGTTTAATGAAATTTCTAGGTGTAAAGATTCTTCCTTTATTCCTGGCCCACCAAAATACTCTATTAGCATATTTTTTCCAATCATGAGCTTGCACTAATTGATCTGATTATCTACCAAATACCTACTATGTGCCAGGCAGAGTCTTAGGTCCTGGGAATACAGTGAGCAAAACAGACATGTCCTTTCCTTTCCCCTCATGGACTCCTTTCTCCTTACTCAAACTCATTCAAATTACTCAATCCAATTAATTTACTACAAAATAAAAATCTTGCATTAACTTCTCAATTTACAAGGCCATATACACAACCAGACTGGTGCTGAGTTATGTTTGAGCTGAAAAATATATAAAGAAATATTCTAGGGAGGAGGATGGGTGGCAGGAGGGTAATCGGTGGGATCACACCTATGGTGCATCTTAGAAGGGCTTTAATAGAGAAAGTGCTCGAAACCAAACTTTGACCCTTACAGCAATACTTAATGTTCCTTGGTCTCTCAACTCTTAGGTCAATGATAAACACTTCAGTGGCTGTAGTATTCCATCTTCCTAACCCAGCCGGCTTATCTGGCTGAAGCTAGGAATCATAAAAGTCCCAACGAGTTCCAGTGAAGATTAGGTGTGAGGAGATGCCCTGTTAACCTCTACCTTTCTCACTAGTCTTGCCAGACTCCATAGACCCTTCTCCAGCGACACTGCTTTTATCATTTCTGGGCTTGCTCTACTTGTCACAAATAAAGTAAATGCTTGTGGTGGAAGGTGATAAGACTCATAGGAGAAAGTGGAAGCAGGAAAAAAGGCAACAAATATTTATTGAGAATCAACATTTTTTTCTGGGCCCTGTGCTAAGTTCAGGACATAAAGGAAAAAAATAATAACATCCACCATTGATGGCTCTAGATATGGAGACTCCATAATTGCTTGGAAAATGATACAGAAATATAAATAAATTAATATTACAATAATAGTTTTTTACTAGGAAGTAATTTGATTAAAGTATTCTCTTTAAAACAATAAAAATGAGCACAGTGTGGCACTGGCCACATGCACCGAGCCTGGCGGGTTCGAACCCATCCTGGACCAGCTAAACAACAATGACAGCTGCAACATCAGCAAAAAAAATAGCTGGGTATTGTGGTGGGTGCCTGTAGTCCCAGCAAATTGGGAGGCAAGAAAATCACTTAAACCCAAGAGTTTGAGGTTGCTGTGAGCTGTGATGCCACAGCACTCTACTGAGGGCAACATAGTGAAACTGTCTGAAAAAAAAAATGAGACAGACTTGTTGGTTAGAGCTGCTTCAGCATACTTTGGATCAAAAGCAAGAGCACTGACTACATCACCCCTCCAATCTTTCAATAGCTATAAAGGACTAAAGGGGTGTTCAAAAGACTATCATAAGGAAACTCATGAAGCTTTGTTCAGAATTTTTGCAAATTTACATTTAAAAAGTAGATTCGGATAAAATAAATTTAATTTAAAATTTAAATACAAGGAAAATGTTTTTCTGTATTATTGTCCTTATCGCTATGACAACTAAGTAAGTTTGGAACAACGCTATCTTATTGTAATTAAGAAAATGGTTTCCCAACATGGCATTCTATTAATATTAAATGAAAATGTGTGAATTATCTAGTTTCAATTAGGTTGCTGTGTTTAAGCTTTTAGTTAGTTGTAAGGGAAGGCTGTTTTGTATATAGAACATGAATTAAGATTTGTTTCTTTTTTTTTAAACAAAAGGACAGATTTTATTGATAGATAAGAGGAGAAAAAAAGATAGAACTTTGGCACTCTGAAAGGAGATTCTGGAGCTTTGGTGAAAGTAGAAGTAATCAAGGGGATCTCACTATTTGAATCTCACATCCTGATATAGAACTTGGGAGTCTGTATTTATTCTTTTATCTTTCCAGCCTTCTATTCAACTTTTTGAGCCTCTTCTCAGAACCAATCAATGGAGGACAAAGAAAAAAATCAGTCCTTACTAATGAGCTCCCTCTGGTGATGGGACCCACAAAAACAGATAATTATAATAGGATAAGATTGGCACAGTTACAGAAATATGCCCAGAGTATTTGGGATAAGCAAGATGGGCCCAGCTTGAGGTAGAAAGGAAAAGAAGCATCTTCCAGGAGGAAAGATAATCAAGGCACCATAAAGATGCTGGGTATACAAGGATGAATAAAATCAACTTCCTGCCTGCAAGAAACTTACTGTGAGTTATGTGGGTAATAAAGGAAGCAATGCGTATATTCTAGCCTGTAAACATATATTTCCCTATATAATTTTTAGTCATGGCTAACACATGTTCCTTGTTGTATAAGAAGTAAGTGGGAATGGAGAGCTAGAAAAAGCTATATTTTCCATAGAATCATTAATAAATAGTTTGGTTCTTTCATTGCTATTTAAAGATGAAAAGCAACACTTTGTCAATAGTCTGTGTGTTTTATTGCTTTTTCTAATTTCCTATGTTATGCAAAGATCATGAGAAGACTAATATTGAAGGATCAGATAATCAAATCATAATAAGTTTAGCTTGCACCCTGGGGCTCACATTTTACTCTTTATATTGCTACTAAGGCAACTAAAGTGAGCAATATAAAACTGTATTATCCAGTCATATTTTAAAAAGATGTTCTTGATTCCCTGGAACTTTTTTTTATTCAATTAGGGGGTTGTCAATATTTCTTTGGGTTTGCTATTGGCCAATACAAGTGGAAAAAGACATCTTCATATTCACTGTATGAGAACTTACTACAATATCTTCCATAGAACTTAATACAGTCTTTCACAGAGTAAGAAATGATGGGTAACAAGTGGCTGTCCTGCTACTTTCTAGCTGTGTGACCAAGCCTCATTTTCTGCTTTATTCTCATAGGGCTATAGTGAGAAGTAAATGAGATAATCAATGTAAAGTGCTTTGCACACCATGGCAATAAACAAATAGGACTCCTTAAAATTATGTGTTAAATAAATAAATTTAAAAAGTCATGCCATTGTTCTTCATCCCTGCTCCATCCAAATCTCCAGCCAATATTCCCAATCTCTAATAATCTTTAAAAAATCAAATAGCACTGTGTTAAACATCTTAACATTTAATTCTCTCCAGTTGTAATCATAAGTTCTTAAAAATGAGATCGTCTTATACAGAGGTAATATCAAAATGCTTAACAACTAACTAACTGTGCCAGGCATTGACATTTCAGTTGCTCAGTCATGGAGATGTGTGAAAGTTCTGGAGAAGGGATAAAAGGGACCATTCTGAAGCAGCTGAGCAAGGGGCATTCAGAAGGCCCAAGGCAGAAGCTATTTACCAACAAGAATGTAAGTATTTTAATATTTTAATCATCAGGGGAACTGCATGCATCTAGAATCTTAGTACTCATCTCTTTGATAGCTCTTTGGAACTATCCAAACTCAATGCAGAAACTCAATGCACTTAACTGTTAATGTGAGACACATTTACCAAGAGATAAGAAATCCAGCTAAGAAACAATTCCTTTTGCACTTTCTCTGCTTGTGCAAGGAAGCCATAAAACAAGACAAAGAAGATTTTATCTGATTTGTACTATGGGGAGGTGAAGTTGTGTCATGGGATAATGACACCTTTGAATGCTCAAATGACATAGGTGCTTTTAAAGGAACAGTATCTATCACCTTTCCACTATTTTAAGTTGCTTCCTTCTCTGCACTGAAGACCTGTCTAATCTGATGGGGAAGAAGTTAGTGCCCTGGGGAACATTTCCTATATGGCCACGCAGCCTTCTCTTATTCAAGCACATTTTCTGAGTTAATTCAGAAGTCTTTGAGTTCCTCACAGATACAGATGACTGGGACCACTTCCCCATGCCTAGCTGCAAGTTTTCTGAACAGATTTGTTGCACCAGAAGCAAATGGCAATAGGATATGTACTTTGATTATGTTTATTGCCATTATTATGCATTCTCTGGAAGGAAGACAGACAAGTGAGTGTTAAGGAGCATACCCAGCAGTTGGGTGGATTGACAAGACTGAAAGGAGCTTCATGAGCAAAAACAAGAGTTTCATCATTGCATTTGGATGCCAGAATACCAAGAACAGTATGAGCACACTTCCAATAGAAAGTAAATAATGGTCTTGTCATTTCTTCTTCTATGGTACAAATCTGGGGAAAAAATCCAAAGTGTAGTCAATAAAATTTAGAATTAGGAAGTTTAGGAAAAACTGTTACAAAGTCCATTCACAACAGTCTTATCAAAGAAGTATTTTACTTTCTCAGTGGAAAGAAAAGATGAATATTGACAAAGCCTGAAGAACTGATGAATTACAGAAACTGTGGATCATGCAGAGATCAAAGTGAAGTCTAATTATCCTTTGAAGCATTGATATTTGATTAACAAATATTATACTGTATTATATCTCATTCCCAATGTGATATACACTATACCATTAGTAAGTATATCTATTCAAAAGTACCCACATTTGTCTTTCAACATATTTTAGCAACACAAATATGACATCAAAAATCCAAATGCACTCAAAGCACAGGGGGCAGTTATTAACCTTCTTTGAGCAGGTTTCATCAGAAGCAAAAAAGGAGATGATGAAGAGAACAGAGCTTAGCTCAAAATATTATAATTCTCCACGCCAGTGATATATATTTTAAAATTTGCATTGAATTGGCTTCAAATCTATATTCATATTGTAAAGAATAAGAACATTTATCTATGGTTTAGCTTAACATCCAGTGGTCATTACTCAACATCGGGTTTTGATGAGACTGATACTTCAGGTTTTCTCATTCTTTTTATTACTGGGGATGTGGCTTCTGGCTGATGATTTTTGCAGTAGTGACAATGTAAAGATAAGCAGAGAGTGGAAAAATTACTTGGTTAGCTTTTGTGACTGTTGCGAGGTTACTTCTGTATCAGAAAGCCTTTCACTCTTTCTTAACCCCTGGCAAACTCCTACTCATCCTAGAAGTCAAATTGAGGACATGCACGATCATGTGCTTGGGCGTCATTTCATTATGTTGTGTACTAACTCTAGTAGACATTTCTGAATTGTCTGTTGTACATTTCACAAGTTGTAGATGGTTGTGGGATGCTTTACCAGCACCCACCACCATCACCATCACTTCCTAACAACAATAGCTGCCAGATGACAGTTGAGGACTTGGAATGTCCTAGGAAGGCAGTCTTTATCTGTCTAAGCCTCAGAACGAGGCTGGTGATTTGGTCAATGTTCAGGGTAGATATAAGCCGTCCATTCATAGTGAATGCTTGAGAAACAGTGTCTCTTTTTAGCTGGATATCACTATGAAAACAAGTTGCCCAGGAGCCACTGATCACCATTCTGAGACCATGAGTGCAATTAGTCCTGAGATAAAGCTAGCATAAAGATAGACAGGTTGGCAAAGCTGAAAAATAGATTTCTTGACAACATTGTGAACCATAGGTTCAAACACCTTGAAATTGGCTTTACTCCCATACCTTGAAGTTATAATCACCAACATAGTTTCCTTTATTGTGCAAGTCACGTTGAATCACAGTTTTTAGTACGTTCAATAGAAAGCAATCTTACCTGTTCCTATCATGGCAGAGCAGGAATCATATGAGGAATTGGGGGTTTACTTATCCACTTTTCTTGGATTATAAATTCCTTGAATTCAAGGATTAAGATATTTCATTTCTGGCTTGGCGCCTGTGGCTCAACGGGCTAAGGCGCCAGCCACGTACACCTGAACTGGCGGGTTCGAATCCAGCCCCAGGACCCGCCAAACAACAATGACGGCTGCAACCAAAAAAATGGCCGGGCGTTGTGGCGGGCACCTGTAGTCCCAGCTACTTGGGAGGCAGAGGCAAGAGACTCGCTTGAGCCCAGGAACTGGAGATTGCTATGAGCTGTGATGCCATGGCACTCTATCCAGGGTGACAGCTTGAGGCTCTGTCTCAAAAAAAAAAAAAAAAAAGATATTTCATTTCTGTTTTCTGTTTTTTTTTTTGAGATAAAGTCTCACTATGTTGCCCTCAGTAGCATGCCATGGCATCATAGCTCACAGCAACCTCTAACTCTTGGGCTAAGTGATTCTCTTGCCTTAGCCTCCCAAGTAGCTGGGACTACAGGTGCCTGCCACAACACCCAGCTATTTTTCGTTGCAGTTTTCTTTGTTGTTTAGCTGGCCCAGGCTGGGTTCAAACCCACCAACTTCGGAGTATGTGGCTGGCATCATAACCACTGTGCTATAGGAGCTGAGCCAAGGATTGCATCTTTGCAATCTCATCAGCTAGCAGAGCAGTTGGCACACAGTCCATGCTAAATAAATTACTGATAATAGGCAAGTTAATCTGGATAATTCGGACCAGAGCACATCTCTTTCCCAAGCATTTTGTGTACTTTTTAATATTTGACTTAACTCTCCCTGCAGAGTCAGAAGTGCACAGTATACCAATAGCCATTTCCTACCCCACTTCATTTTCTTAAAAATATTTTTTCTCTCTTTTTGTCCTAATTATATAAATAATGTATGTTTATCACAAAAGTTACAATGATATATAAATCATAAAAAGGAAAGGAAAAATAAATGGAATACTACCACTCAAAGCTTACACTTAAATATTAAGAGTTTTCAATGCAGAGGTTAAATGATAAGTTCTATTTTGTTGTGTTTTATTTTTTATTGCCTTGCCCTATCCACACTACCACCTCTTCTAGGCAAAATACATATAGCACACTTGCTATATTTGCCTTTTTAGAGTCATTGATTTAATTGCTATATTTTCAGATCAGGTAAAAATTTAATGTAGACATACTATGTGCTAAGAATTTACTGTACCAGATAGATATGGATGAAAGAATAGTTAATACTAAGAAATAAATCATCTCATTTACATCTTCCCAACAGTCAAATGAGACAGAAATTACTATACCTGCTTTATAATTAAGGAAAACAAGGTTTCACGGTTGGTAGTACAAAATACCTCCCAGATACATTCTACCTTTCCACCTCGAAATTACTTGTAAAAATAAGTGTAACCAAAACAGAAGCAAAAACCACTCATGTTGATTACATAATATCTTTTTTTGCATTAAAAACCAAAAACAATCCCCCAAATTCCAAGGATCTTAATAATTACAAAGATTTGTTGTCTAGAACTCCTGGCTCTTAGTTCTTCATAGGCTGGTCTTTGTGTCCAATATGACATGAGATGACAAGAACTATTGTGAGAATGATGCCTGGACAGAGGGGCTATAATAATGGTTTAAGCCCACACAAAGCCATTGATAGCCATCTCTTGATTCTCCCTCCCCCTGTAAGGCAGAGTTCTATCTGAATCCTTCAAGTAGCCAACCATTAGTCTTCTGCCCTAAGGGTTACAATTGTCATTTAAAACTAGAAATAAGGAAAAGACACCTGAAATTACAAAGGGTCTCTTTGAGGAACTATGCTTTCAAATGACATAAAAGACAAATAGCAGACAATTTTAATCCAGCTGACCCTACAATCACCTTCCAAAGTAAGACTATGCCTCTGAACTGGAAGAAAAGCTAACCTCTACCCTTGATGGATGAAGTTGCTGTCAATTCCAAAATAGTACTTAAAAAGCTTTTAGCCTGAGATCTTCATAGCTTTGGCTATTTTCTTCATCAAGTAATTTCTTTTGGCTTAATGGGGAAAAGATCAGAAGCAAAAACAAAAGCTCCACAAAACCAATCATCCAGAATTTTAGCTTTACTACACTGAAATATAAGTAAACATTCTGCAACTTAAAGTAAGACTGACACTAATATTTTGGGGACCAAGAACAAGAACATAAGTGGAGGCCCCCAGAACTGGACCAGCTCTCCTCCCCTCCATAGTTCCTTCCAGTATCACAAAAGGCCTTTCATGTAGTTGTGTGGACATCTCAGGTCATGAATGCAAGCTGTAGTTAACAATATCTCATCCCTTACCCTACTTCCTACCCTTATGCAAATAGTATCCTTCTGGTTTTGCCTCAGATTCAGGGATGGGCACATTCTACAGCTCCTGCAATATAGCTCAGAAATGTTTGAGCAAGAAATTCTGGAGTCCTATTTACCCTGAATGTGATCTCGAAAGGAGAGAGAGCAAGATCTAAGTCAGCCCATCAACCTGGCTCACAGATTCCTCTACAACAGCAGTTCTCAACCTGTGGGTCACGACCCACAGGAACTGTATTAAAGAGTTGCAGCATTAGGAAGGTTGAAAACCACTTCTCTACAGGTAAAGATACATGGAAAGTTACTGATTCAGGGTATCTTTCAGATCTTGTCTTGAATTTGGTAGATTTATGACCTTTGAAAGTTTCATATATTTTTATACCAAATTTTATACTTTTATTAGAATAAGATGACTTAGGAAAATGTGATCTTAATTGGAAAAGACCAGAAATGAGAGCAAAAGAAATACCCAACTTCACTTTTGTTTTTGTATTCCCTAAACTCTGATGGGGATTAAACATGCAAGGAAATGACATGAATCAAAATAGATATAGGGCCAAGATCAAAAAATGGAACAATCAGGCGGCGTCCATAGCTCAGTAGGTAGGGCGTTGGTCACGTACACCCAGGCTGGTGGGTTTGAACCTGGCCCAAGTCTGCTAAACAACAATGGCAACTGCAGCAAAAAAATAGTTGGGTGTTGTGGGAGTCGCCTGTAGTCCTAGCTACTTGGGAGGCTGAGGCAAGAGAATTGCTTAAGCCCAAGAGTTAGAGGTTGCTGTGAGCTGTGATACCAAAGCACTCTACTGGTGGTGGCATAGTGAGACATTGCCTCAAAAACAAACAAAAAAAATGGAACAATTTAGAGTTTGACAAATCCTACTGGATAACTCCGACATGGTGGTTAAGTGCGAATTCTGGAATCAGACAGATGTAGGTTTAAATCCTAACACCACTATAAATCAATTGAAACAAATAGTATTTAAACAAACTTTTCACTAATTTTGTTTCCTTATTTAATAATAGAAAGTAAAACAGAATCTACCTGGCAGGATTGCCATGAGAATTAAATGAGAAAAAACACGCCAAACATGCACAGTGCCTGGTACATCTTAAATGATTTTTACTACTATAATTAGGTGTTTCAATGCAATGTCATGGCCAAAATTATGGCCTAATCATTCTTTGCCAAATAGAAAGTTATGATAAACTGATTCGCCATCAGTTTATTTCTATGTTCCCTATTTGAAATAAAATCTAGTCTTTAAATAATCATATAAGGACTTTGGATGTTATTCTAGAAATTAGTTAAAAGTGAACTGAAAGGTAATAACTCTGTCTTTACTAGCTTTCCAAAATAAAAACAAAACCACAAAATCATTTGGCTATAAGAAGTGTATCCTTCTTGGTGTGTGCTACACCTTGTGGGGGCAAAACATGATTATAAGAGGGACTTTACCTAACAAATGGAATCAGTGTAACCTGGTTTCCTGTACCTCCAATGAATCCCCAACAATAAAAAAAAAAAGGAAATGTATCTTGCTAACCAGAAAAATTTTATAATCTTCCTCTTTACTGTACATATTTTTTCAAAATCAACATTTATCAACATTAATTAATATATTCTATAAAACACAGTATGTAACCATGATTATCTGCCTTTCACTGGGTGTCCTTTTGTGCTGAATATGTACCACTTGGACTATGTACATCATCTACTAGTCCAATCCTCCTAAGTTTCCCCAGTCCCATTTTATAGAGAAGAAGAGTGAGATGCAGCTGATAGAACACTTAGTGGGAACACAAAGCCTTTGCCCTCTCCAGTAACACCCTGGTGAGCAAACAGCCAGGTCTTTGAACAGCTCCTTTAAACCTCTCCCTGTTTGCTACTGTCCCCAACCTGTTTGCTACTGTCCTCAGCCTCTCAAAGGAAATTATATGTGTCACGTAGGCAAAATTACCATTTACCTCTTTGGCTTTTAATCCTGTTTTGAGAACATGGTTTTGTGGGTGTATATCCTCTCAAGAAGGCTCATGAACTGGTTCATATATGCCTGGGTGTAAATTTAATTGAAAATAACTCATGCTGAATTTTCTTTTGTTGCTATAAATAGACCTCATCTTTTGTGGGTGGTGAAGATGAAAAAACCACCATCAAATGAAAAGAAACTCTCTTTACCGAGCTTAGTACATTAGTTTATTTCTCCATAAAACCACACTGAACCAAAACCCAGATACTGCTGCAAAATAAACCTTCAGGTCTAGCATGCAATTTTGTCAAAACATGATTCAATAAAATTTAATGTACACTACATCTCAAAGGCACTTTACAATCATATAACAAGAAATATAATAATATATACAGTGACATGTTACAATAATATAACAAGATACATATTGTTAATATATTTTACAATTAAGATAAATTAACACTTTTAGGAACCTCCAGCTGTATGTCCTGAGCATTACAAAATGTCATGGGCTGGCTGGATCATCAAACACAGATACCTGAGATGATTTGCTGAATTTCCTACTTTAATCATTCCTGCTGCAGCCAAAGGCTTTAAGCTGAACATAAGACATTTTACAGACCCCTCATGGGGCAGCCTCTTGTAGATTAGAAAGCAAGTCTCAGGTTTCATACCCCTAAGTGCCAACCACAATACATCACTCCTCTGCTCTTGAAGCAAAACTTATTCAGAGAAATGGAAAATATGGAGAAGCTATTTATGGATCAAAAAAAAAAGTATGAAAATGTGTTTCTGGAAAAAAAATACATTGCATATTTTCCAAGTTTTTGGAGCAGTCAGAAAGTATACTAAGAGAGGAGAGGTAACTTTATTGGAAGTGTGATGGTATGAATGACCAAAATATTTATCATAAAAAAAGCAAAGAGCAAGCTAAGAAGCAAAGTCTTTGGTGAAAAAAAAAGATGCACGTATTTTTTCAAAGAGATTCTAAAAGGAGTTGCTTTTTTAAGGATAAAGAGGATGTTCTTGTCACATCCACAGATTCTACATCTACAGAGAAAATGCAGTAATGTACAAGTAAACACTTTGGACAGAGAAACAGTTATGGGTTCAGAAGACAGTAGCTCTTTAAGCAAACGTCAATAAGCCAGACATTGAAACATTTGGAAAAATGTCCTTGCTATTCTTTTCCATATATAATATGCCATATGACACTACAGTTAAATCTGCTATTGCAAAAAAAAAAAAAAGTACGTCAAGCTGTTGGTTTCCATGAGATTTGGACAGAGGCAAAACAACACAGCAGAAAAGAGTTTGGGAGGTAGGGCTTTTGCTCTTTTTCCTCCCGATGAGGAAATGACTTCCTACACTCAGCTAACTGGGAGTTAGCACTCATCCTACCTAGAGCCAGGACCGGGAGCCAAGTACATGGGGTCAGTACATACTCCAGAGCATACCCAGAGGCTGACCAAAATGCAGCTGTGGGTAATTTTTAATAGGAATAGAAAACTAGAGAAAACAGCCAGCCACAAAGTCATGCAAATACATGCTTCTGCATTTGTCTGTCCTGCAGTGTACAGTCCTTTCTTTCACTCCCTCTCACACATCATCAACAGGCATGCCAAATGCAAATCTCATCAGATTCTGATCCCATCCCAGCAAAATGCAGGGACTACCACCATACTGAGTTTCACAATAATCTCCACAATGCCAATTATTCACAGCCCCACAGTTCTGTTCACACAAAAGATTGCAATTTAAATCTTGCTTTGCCCAGGTCCAGCTCCGTTGGAGCTGGTTACCAGGCAAACGGTCTGTTTTAAGATTTACCGATCACTGGGGAGAGCGATTGGGGGGTGGGATGTGCAAACCACCCGTACGTACCTCCTCTTTTGGCAGCTGAGAAAAACGGTTTCGTGACAAAGAGACTTGTTCTTTTCAAAGCTCACCCAACAAATGAAACTGACAGAATGAAACCTGAGAAACTTCAGCAACCAAAGAAAGCAGCCTTCCAAGGATCAAGGTGAATAATTGATTTGTCGGGTTTTGTTTCATCTTTTAAGCTATTTCGCTCATTAAGGGGAAACTGTGAAATTTGCCAGAAGCCCAAACACTGACACACACTTTTGACAGCAAGTGCATATCCCAAACTGCGGATACATTTGCCGAGCTTATTCAACAACAATGATTAGCTGTAAAGCAGGGGAACTTACCGAGCACAAAATTATTGGAACAAAGCAGGGAGGAGGCAGGAGGCACCAAAGGCAGCTTCTCCGTCTCCCCGGTGCCAGGTTCTCCAGTCTGCTGTCCGGTTCACACTTGCCTTTATAACTAAGACTCCGACAGAACTCACTAGCGGAACCTGATGAATTATAAAACAGCCCCTCCTAGACGCTCATATTTTACATCACAAGGGGTGAACATGCAGCATCCTCGCTCTCTGGGTACATATATTTCCTTGTAACTCATCCTGATAAATATATCAGCCTTAGAAGCAGTGACAGTAATTGGTGTTTGGGATGTACCACTATTAACCAATAAAGTGCTTTCCCACCATCAGGACCACACCTCCGTCTTCCACCCGTATTCCCCTACACCTTGTTAAGGTGGATCCATCCAACCCAGTAGGGGGTAGGCAAAGATGACAAAATGTGGAGAAAAGCCACTGCATTGATGCATACATAACAGTGTGTATTATTCAGGGTTAATTCTCACAACAGTTCTGTAAGGACCAATTCCTGTATTTGCATAGTGTGTCACAGACTACCAAACGTGTTCACTGTCACTGAGGCTCTCAGTCACTAGACAAGGCATCAGGAGAGAGCGCAGGCTGAGTGCTGCTCGGCATTCACTGGACTTAGGGGATACAGGAATCCCAGATTCCAGCCTACTCACTGTGTGGATAAGCAGCCCCCAGCAAGAAAGATAAAGTGACTTGCCCAGGTCACACAATTTTTAAATGTGATTTTGAACCCAAATCTACTTCTTCAGATGTCAAGTACAGTGTCTCTCTATCCTACTGAGCTGACTCCAGAACACAAAAGCCCAGAAAATGGGAAGATGTGGCAATCAGTATTGTTAAACAAAAATCATTACAGGCAGGCTGCACAGAGGAGCAGTGCCTGAGTTTTTTGTTTCCTCTCCGGCAAGGTCGGGATTAACGTCTTTAGGTCCATCAAATCAACACTGGAAAACCATGTTTATTAATAACAGCCACTATCTAATGAGCATGTCTTAGGTGGCAGGCAGTGTTCTATACTCTTAAGCAGATATTTATCGCATTTAAACTTTTAAAATGTCCTGTGAGGTAAGTACTATCATGAGCAATGCAATGCAGATAAAGAACTGAGATGCAGGGAGCTAACACAGGGGATCACACGTCTCTAAAGTGGCAGAGATGGAATGGCCCACAGGCAACCCAGAGGCAAAGCCCACCTTCTTAAACGCATCGTCCTCTCCCAAGCAGCGTTTCACATTAAACTGTTAGAGGCAGAGGAGCAATGAGAGCAGAATTATTTACTACGGCCTTTAGTTCAAATGATAGAAAGATCGTAGAGTTATTTTTTTTGTTATTATTTGAACAAATGTATTTAAAAGTTTTTATTATATATGTATTTTTTATACCATGAAATGCTATTCAGCCATAAGAAAAGATGGAGAATTTACATCTTTTATGTTTACCTGGGTAAAGTAAAAGATTGTAGGTTTTGGAATTAAAAAGAATTGTGTTTAAACCCCTTCTATAAACAGGTTGTTTTATGTGTAAAATGGGTATGCTAATACCTATCTCAGGAGATTAAGTCGAATATATCAAAAAATATAGTACCTACTTAATAGTATGTACCCCCCAAATTGGTAGCTATTATTCCATATTTCCTTTGGCAAAATAAATTTCTGCCCCATTGTCTCCCTAAATCAACTTTTAAAATATCAATTGTATTTTTCACCAAGGAGTATTCTAACCTGCTAGCCTGTGAAGGGATGGAAAACAAACAAACAAACAAACAAAATCTAGAGAGCTTTATCATTCAGTCTATAGAACATCACCAGGAACATATTTTTTCCACCAGAAAATGAAAGACCTGGAGGGTTTTGCTCTAGGCTACCTATGCAGCTCTAGGCTACCTGCCCAGCTCACTAGCTTCTCTTTACTTCACTTCCACCATTAGTCAAATGAACTCACTAGCCTGGAAAGCCCATTCACAGCATGCTTGCTAATAATTGTGAGATCAACTTAGCTTCCCTTGCCCTTTTCAAATAAGCACCTACTAAAAAACCTGTAAAAACAATGAACTTTTGCAGGTAACTAAATACATATTTACAGTCAATTCAAGGTAAGTCCTGCTTTAAGTCAATATAAACTAGTGTTTGGTCATTGGTGAGGTCCCAATCAGATTAGCTCACCCATATAAGAAATCATGTCTTCAAGGCATGCAATTAGCCTCCTTTGAGCCATCAGTACTTACCCTCCATTGGACAAGGTGAGGCTGTGATGTTGGAAGATATGTAGGTTTGTTTGTTTGTTTGTTTTGAGACAGAGTCTCACTTTGTCACCCTCTGTAGAGTGCTATAACGTCACAGCTCACAACAACTTCAAATTCTTGTGCTCAAGTGATTCTCTTGCCTCAGCCTCAAAGTAGCTGGGACTATAGGCACCTGCCACAATGCCTGGCTATTTTTAGAGATGGCATCTCGCTCAGGCTGGTCTTGGACCCATGAGCTCAGGCAATCCACCCACCTTGACCTCCCAGAGTGCTAGATTACAGGCGTGAGCCACTGCACCCAGCCCAATATGTAGGTTTAAACATGAGACATTTCCTTAGCTTTGTGTTCCTGTAGAATGACTCTGGTCAACTTAATTTGCTCATATACAGGTGACTCTCTCCTTGTTTATTTCATACTCTGCATATCTTACTATAAGCAGAATCACATTTAATATTAGGCAGTGTAATAGAGCTAAGAAATGTAATTGAGGGTAGAAGTGGGCAGAGACATGAGCTTCTACTCTGGTAAGAAAAGTCTCATGTAAATACCCTGTGTAGCAAAGAGCAGATGATAACTGTGATTACTAGACCAATAGTTACTGCCTATACATGTAGTAGAGGATTATCCACTACCTAAAGTGACTTGGTCTAGTCTCTAAGTTTTTCCATGACTGCCAACTCTTTCAACCTACTGTTACCTCAAAAACTCCCCTCAAGAGCTATTTCCTTTCTGTTCATTTTCCCGTTACCTTCCTATTCTACCATCATGCCACATACCATGAAAAATGAACATAAATGAGTCTCTGTAACTTTTATAACATTTTTCTGTGTCCCTGTCACAGATAACCATAACTTTATGCACATTCTGCACATTTACCATTCCATACCACCAATTACTCTCAGACTCAATACACTATGTACAGCCTTGAAACTATACCAATATTTTGCTTATATTAGTGAGGTGCTAACATTTATTGAGCACTTACTATGGGCTAGTGCCGTGCTAAACTTTACTCACATTTCCCTTTAACCCTTACAACAACTTTCTGAAGTAGGCCATACTATTATCTCAAAAGATAGAGGCTAGAGAGGTTAGGGTATTAGCTAACAAATATCACAGTCAGAATAACAACTGAGGTCTAAGATTGCAGAGCCTGCTCTCTTAACTATTATAGAGGGTGGACACAAAGTTCATTTGAAATTTAAAATAGTTAACATAGTAAATTGCTTATGAACTTTATGGACACCCCGTATGTAGCCACTGCTTCTAAGAAATCAAATCAACAGATAACACAAAATATTAGTGTCCATTTTCACTGTTTACTTTTTCATATCCCATTTTCTCACTCTGTACTCTCACTTTACAAGAGAAGCAGAACAACACAGTTCTTAAACTGAATTAGTCAATTGTTTTATCCCCTGCTCAATCATTCTGCTAACATCGCAGACAGGAGAATAATATAAGACATGTGACCATTCACTCAATCAGGCTTCACCCTCACCCTCCCACTAGAATTGCTCTGACCAAGGCGAACAAGGACATCCTCACTGACAAAATCAATGGCCATTAAGAGGCCTCAGTTCACGTGACCTCTTCTCAACAGTTTGCAGAATCGATTATTAGTACAATCTTCTTGACGTGGTCACTCTGTATATTTGGTTTTTGAGACCACGTTGGTTTTCTTTCTACCTCAACTGATCCAGCTGCATATCACATCTAAGCATCTTCATTTAATAGGGGGTTTAATAGTGGGCTTCTCAGTTTTAAAATGTTCAAAATCAATCTCTTGGTTTTCTCTCCTAAGTCTGCTCTACTCCCAGTATGTGCCATTTTAATAAATTGCATAACCATTTACCTCATTGCTCTGGCCAAAAACAACCTGGGAGTTATTCCAGAGTCTCACTCTGTCACTCTGGGTAGAGTGCTGTGATGTCATAGATCACAGCATCAATCTCTTGGGCTCAAGCGATCCTCTTGCCTCAGCCTCCCTGAGTAGCTGGATTACAAGTGCCTGCCCCAATGCCCGGCTAGTTTTTCTGTTTTTAGATTGGATCTTACGTTTTCTCAGGCTGGTCTTGAACTCCTGAGGTTAGGCAATCCACTCACTCCGGCCTCCCAGAGTGCTGAGAGAGGCCTTGTGTCCAGCTTTCTGGACTCTTATTTTTATCTTATACCCCAAATCTTATCATCAAATCCTCTCAACTCTGTTTGCAAAATCCATCCTGAATCTTACTTCCATCTCCATCTTTATCTCCCTGACAACATTATTTCTCACCTGAATCTCTACAATCGCTTTCTAACGGGTTCCTTTGTCTGACTCTCGCCTTGCTACAACCCTGTGTCCACACAGCAGTGACAGCAATTCTTTCAGACAAAATCGGACAGCAACACTCCCTGCTCAGACTCCTTCATCCATTCCCCTTTCACGTAGGATTTGCGGCTTTGCTGTGGTCACAATTCTATCTGCTCTAGTGTCTCCTCCTTGAAATAGACCTCTCTGATATCCGATATAGAACAGCACCCTCCCTTTATCTCTGTCTTCTTAGTGGATTAAAAAAAAAAATCTTCATAGCACTTATTACTACTTAAATTTCTATATGTTTATTTATTTTCTTAACTTTGGCTCTCCTCACCACTAGAAAGTAAGCTCTATGATGCCAGGAACCTTGTCTGTTTGTCCATGGCCCAATCTCTAGCACTAGAACAGATCTTCCCATATAATATTTATTTAATATTTATTAAATGAATGTATTCCAAGTCCTCTCTTCACTACTTCTTAGTTCTAAGTACCTATATAAATTGCTCATTTCCCCTATATCATAAATTTCTCAATTGCAAATATTCTCAAATGACAAACAAACAACCCTTATGTAGTTCCACTGCTTTATATGTGCTTTATGATGCATTTAACCTTTTTCCGTAGGTTACTTTTATACCCCAATTCTAGAGATTGG
Organism: Arctocebus calabarensis; assembly: GCA_963573935.1. Lineage (NCBI taxonomy): Eukaryota > Metazoa > Chordata > Mammalia > Primates > Lorisidae > Arctocebus > Arctocebus calabarensis. Next base: position 40,694 of record CAUYON010113411.1, read on the forward strand.
TAAGTGTTGTGGGTAGAATTGTGTCCCCCTAATATTCACATAATGTGACCTTATTTGGAAATAGAGTTGGTGCAGATGTAATTAGTTAACAAGAGTCATATTGCGGTGGAGGCAGGGGGAGACATCCTATGTGGTTGATGTGCTTATCAAAAGAGGAAATTTGGAGACAGATATGCACCCATGGAGAATGCCCTGTCAAGACTGGAATTCTGTTGTCACACCCCAAGGAACACCAGCAGCCAGGACAGAAGTCTAGTACAGATCTTTCCCTAGCACCTTTATAGGCACTAATAACATCTTGATTTCAGACTTTTGACTTCCAGAACTGTAAGACAATAAATTTCTGTTATTCTCAGCCGTCCAATTTGTGACAATAGCCTTAGAAAATGAATACAATGGGTCAGATAGTATCCTCATCTAACACACAAGTAAACTGCTGCTCAGAAAAGTTGAGTAATCTGCTCGAAGTTTTATAGCTTGAAATTGTTATGACCAGGCTTTAAACCAAGATCTGTACAACTTCAAAGTTCATGTTCAGGGGCAGTAAAAAGTGGTTCCTAGACATTGGTCCTTGATGCTTGTTGGTTCAGAGCAGAATGGGACAAATAAGTAGGATGCAGTGACTTTTTTAATCAAAGATTTTCTTTTAATTGTAGGATTATATCCTTCCTGTTTATTTTTTTCTTCTATTGCTCTTGCTATTAAGTTATATTTTTACTTCTGAAGTGATGATGAGGATAAATAGCTAATTTTTTTCTTTGTGTTTTTGTTCTGTATTTTAATGTCCTTCATTTTATTGGCAAGATAAAACACTGGAAATTCTGTTGGCCTATAAAAGTTTATTCTAAAATGTTTCTGGTCTATGAAATATAAAAGTCTGGGAAACAAATGTTCCAGTGCTGGTCCCTAAATAAGACAAGTCCAAGAAAGCTCTTCCCACAGAGCCACCTTTAGTTGTGGGAAAAGGTAAGCTTTGTTCTCAGTCAAGTGAAAAGGACCCTCTCATATAACATACATTATGTTATGTTAATGGTCACACTCTCCTTTGCCACTAATTTAATCTGGTATAATTCTAGGCAACAAATTTCCTTAACTAAATCTAATAATATTCATTAATTCAAATGTTTCCTTAATCTTGCTCCCTTCCTTATTAGTGAGGATTTCTCATTTTTCAGTAAAATGCTTGACTTGCTTTTGACTTGATCCATTTTCTTTTGGGTTCAGGACTTGTGGGTTTGTGCAAATGTCTGAGGATTAAATGAGATGACCTATGTTAAGTATCTGGGACACCACAAAGCTCTCAGTAAATGCTAGTTCCTGTCAAAGAAAGAAATCAAACTTTATGCAGTCAGAAGGGAAATGGCTTTCAGACTAAAGGAGATTTAGAGCAACTGGATGACTTTGCACGGTCAGCTAGCCTGGAGAGTGTCATGAACTTTACCCTTTGCTGTGCATTCCATGAGCCATAAGACAGTTTACAGAAATTGTGGCAGTCTATTTTCATGAATTCATGTTCATGGCTGGTCCAAAGGTAGTGAGGTAACTCACTTCATTGTTCACAGTCAGTTACAGAGAAATAATGTTCATGAATATGTTTGAGTACATAGATGTACACATATAAACATATGGAAATTAATATACATTGGTAAGTTATACCAATATAAATTTGATTGAAGTGAATGTGTATATCCTTTTCAGTTTCAGAAAACCCAGCAGAAAGAAGCCTTTGTGCATCTAAATTTGCTTTTTCTGTTTTACTATTTTCTGGTCCCTTAAATCTTATTTATATTTACCAATGTGTCCTGTCTTGAGGAACTCTAGTAAGGACAAACTTCAAATTATCTGTTTGCCAAAGTTATCTTAGACTCCATATCAGTAAAGGAGAAATTCCTTCCTTCCGTGAGTATTTATGGAGGGCCTTTTACGTCCCAGGCATTGTATTATGGTTGAATGCCAGAACAATGCAGTCAAGGTCAGATTCTCAGTTCCCTCAGGGGCTCTCAGTTGTGTAGTATTGAGTAGATAACAGCTCTGAGCACAGCATAGTATATTTCATAACGATTTTCATTAAGGTGCTACAAAGGCCCAGAGAGAAAAATAGCACACAACCCAGCCTGATGGGAATGTTCCTTAAGTTCTCTGAAGGAGGGAATGAGTCTCTAATTGGCTCTTAATGGTTGAGAAGGAGATATGGAGATATCTCACTCAGAATGTTCCAATCAGACTGAGGAGCATATAAGAAAAAAGGAAGGAGGGATTAATCATGGAACTCTGGAGGAATAAAATTTTATCCAATTAACAATTTCATCCATATATTTAACAACATAAATACATGTGATAGAAAAACAATTAACTTCAGGGTTTATGAATACCAGAAAATAAGCATTTCTTTTTTCATGAACTTTAATGCAATGAAGGCTAAAGTGAAAAATGTCATGCTTTATAGTTAGACAGTTCGGATTCAATCAAGCAGAACTTTTCAAGTTGCTTAACTTCATCTATAAAATGAGTATAATAGTATCTCCTATAGCTGTTGTGTTCATATGAAATTAAAAATGTAAATTATCTTATTTCCATTACATGTCCTTACATTATTAAATACCAATAAGAAACACTGGAGTAAATGTCAATTCATATCCTAAGAAACTTGTGTCATTGTAAATAAGAACTTAATCACTCGTGCCAGCTCTGGTTTCTCACTGGGATATATTTGTTTATTTCCATCCTAGATCAGTGGTCTCAAAACGTTAATTGCTGATATCATCATTTAAAATCATTTTGAGCACCCCTGCATTATTTTAACATTTACATGTTTATAAATTTTAAAGAACCATATTAATGTAGTATGTGCATTATAAAATAGAAATTGAAATTTCTGACCTGAGAAATTAATAGAAAAAGAAAGCCTTATGTACTTTTAGGGCACATATAATCACTTTGCAGAATATGGAGAGCTTCTAGAGAGAAAAGATCTAATCTCATTCATCCATATAGCACCTACCAGCACAGATAAGACTTAGGAAATGACTAGGAATTAAAGAAGCAGAAGTAGGACAAAAAATAAAATAAATAAAATAAAAAATAGACAAAAAATTGGTGGTCTACTGATGTCACTACCTGCCCAAACAATTTTTTAAAATTTTAATATATATTTCAATTGTAATAGAAGTTTAATATCATAGAAATGTTAAGTAGCCAAAATGTAACTACTGTTCTTCCTAAAGTTCAGTGGAAAATAATTACTATTCCTTTTGTTTTAAATGGCTAAGAGGAATAATCACTTGCTAAATACTTATAAGTGACAGGCACTATGCAGATCACTTCACATGTACTTTCTTTTTCTTTTCTTTCTTTTTTTTTTTTTTTTTTTTTGCAGTTTCTGGCTGGGTCTGGGTTTGAACCTGCCACCTCTGGCATATGGGAACAGCACCCTACTCCTTTGAGCCACAGGCACCGCTCCACATGTACTTTCTTATGTGGGCTTCACAATAATTCAGACACCGTACTGCATTTCTCTAAGGATATCAAACATTTTAATCCATGCCAGGGGACCTCAAACTGAGGCCAAATCTGACCCACTATCTATTTTCATGCAGTCTATAAGCCAAGAATGGTTTCGCATTTTTAACTAATTAAAAAAAAAAATCAAAGGAAGGATACTGCTTTGTGACATGTGAAAATTATATGAAATTCAAAGGTCAGTGCAACACCCATTCATTTATATGTTTTCTATAGCTGCCTTGGCACCACAATGGCAGAGTTGATTATTTTAATAAAGATCATACAACCTATAAAAGCTAAAATATTTAGTATCTAGCCCCTTACAAAATAAGTTTGCAGACCTTGTTTATGCCAATGGAGCCTCCTATACTGGTTGCAACTTTTATTAACTATAAGTCATGATTTCAATAACAATCCTATTTGGAAATTATGGTTCAAAGAGGTTATGTCCCTTGTCTGTGCACTTAGGAAATAGCAGAACCAGACTTTTCTAGGAAAAAGATTTAAATTGAAAAATGCCTTTGATCTCACACAGAGTTCAGGTCCGCTTTCTCTGATGGTTTCTTCTGACCATGTGAGTTAGCCTGTCACCCCCGCTATAACTGCTCTGCTGTTTTCTCTTTGTGCTCATGCCTAGAATTTAATACAATTATGATGAAGGACAGGGTAGAATGGGGAACAGGTCAACGAAACAAAAGCTACAATTCACTCATTCACAACACTTTTCTACTTCCTCAGGTCTCAAATACACACTTGGCCCCTGAGTATGAGGCTCTGCCATCTCTAGCTGAGCTGAAAGTGATGAAAAGGACGTGATAGAACGCTGGAAACCTCATTACTGGCTCTTTGCCTACAGAAACTCAGCCAGCTTATCTTCTTTCTCAAGGAACTTCAAACTTACACTGGCTCAGCTGGTTCTTTCCAGGTGCTTCTAACAAGCTGCTCTGCCCAGCTGAGATTAGAAACTGGTAGACGAGACTCTGTATATGCTTTTCTGTCATTGAGAATATGCCCCCTTTCCTAACTCTCATTGTACCACAGTCTCCTCCCAGGGTCGCAGCCACTCCTGAACTGTAATTTGAATACTGTAAACTGCAAGTTACAATAACTTCTTCCTAGAGAGTATCCAGAAGGCTCAAGTGCATGAACATAATTTCAGTGGCTGCCCAATTATAGCTAGAACTTCACTTTTAAGCAAATACAGCTAAAATTGGCAGGGCACCAACTGTGTAAAGTTGTAAGAACAGCTTTCATGTATGTTAATTTTACTGAATCCTCTTAGTAAACAGGGTTTTGTTATTCCCATTTTGTAGATAGAGATGCTGAGACTCACAAATAAGCAATATAGATTTGGTATGTACGAAGTAAGTGGTATGCCTTGACTTCAAACTTCAAGCTCTCTAACTCCTAAGTGCCTGTCACTTCAGTAAAGGAGACTGCTGTATAGAAGTCAGTTGATTGCCATAATAATCATTAAAAAAATAAGCAAACACCCTTCCCTGAATCATGGTCTGATTATTCTTTATGTATATGAGTTCAAGCATGAGTAGAGCTTAAAGTTATTAGAATGTCATTTGCTATGATCCTATGTAAGTTTATTTGTAAACTGGGAATAATAACACGTCTACCTGGCAGGGTTGTGAGGATTATACATAATGGAGGTATTCTATTTACAGAAAATGTTCAGAATAGGCAAATCCATACAGACAGAAAATAGACCGGTGCAGGCCTTGGATGCAGGGGGTTGGGAGAAAATGGGGAATTGTTAATACCGATGGGTATTCTTTCTTGGGAGGAGGATGGAAATGCTTTAAAATTAATTGTGGTGTTTCTTGGGAGGAGGATGGAAATGCTTTAAAATTAATTGTGGTGTTGGTTGCACAAATCTGTGAACACACTAAAAACTACTGAATCAAATAATTTAAACAAGTTGATCATATGGTATATGGATTTAAAAATAATGTGTTTAGTACAATGCTTGATACAAAATAAGTTCCTTAAAAATATTAGTTTTGTCCCTTGTTTTGAGACAAAGTACCTGGTTCATTAAACTCATTTCCTCTTCTCCCAAGGCACAAAATTAGACTCCACCCTGGAAGTGGGTATGGCCACGTACCTGAGCTCTGGCCAAGAGAATATGAGTTCTAGCCACTGGAACAAAACAGGTCTGGCTCATGAAAACATTCCCCTCCCTCACAAGCCTTCAAGTTCTCTTTCTCTCCCAGTAGTCTGATGGAAATAAATCTTTTGACTTTGGAAGCTATATGTTGAAGATGGAGAAACCATGGCATGGAAAGAGCTAAAATTTCTGAAACCCTACCCAGAGGAGAATTACCTAGCGGCCAAGAAGCCCAGTTTTAGACTTTATAAAAAAAGAGAATAAGGGTCTATGTTCATTCATTTTCAGATTTGATCATAACTACTAGTATTTTCTTTACTAATGATTATTCATTTTAATCCTTCCTAATTGAGGAGAAACTTCAAGCCCTGTCATATGCCTGAAGTAAATTGACTCTGGACTGGCTGACCTCACTGGGGCAGCAGGCCTGAGAACACACAGGAAAAGTGGTCTGGTGAATCTGACCATTATTTTAGTACTGTCCCATAGTCATTGGACAGTTTGGGGCAGCTTGCAGCTTCTAATTACCTTACTCAACCTGGGGAAACTGAGACCTTGTTTTGCACTTTATTCTCTTCCGTGTGGGCCAAATGCACCAAATGAACAGCAGGCCACACATAGTCAACCCACGCGGAGAAAGTACAGGCAGCTCTGTGCAGGCCATGCCACGCTTATCTCCTGTTGTCCTTTGTGGAGGGCACTGCACCCTGTCCTCTTCTCTTTTTTTAAAAGGGAAAACTAAAAATTAAAAATATGACCTAAGCAAATGATGTATTTTCCTTTATCAGGGCTTTCTAAAGCAGTATCCTTCATTCTTTAAATGTAGAAGGCAAAGAGAGCTATTAGCTTTCCTGGTGGAAAACTAAAATAACACCAAAATATATAATTGCCATTGTCTCTCATTCAGAGGATTTGCCATCAGAAAGAAAAGCTCTGAGTCATTCTTTAGAAAAGGTGAACAGAGGATGTGCAACCACCACAGAACAGAGCAAAGCAGGACCAATCTCTGGGAAGGGTTTCTCATGTTTGTGAGCCCCTTCCTTCACACAAGTGTGTCAAATTGGGCCAACAGTGCCTTCCAAATCTTTCTCACAGGGGCATATGGTGAGGCCCCTGGTCATGTAAAGTCAAAGTGCATTCAAATCTTAGGAAAATAGCTGCTGGGCCGGGCACATGTCTCATGTCTCATGCCTGTAATCTCAGCACTCTGGGAGGCCAAGGTGGGTGGATTGCCTGCCGTCAAAAGTTCTAGACCAAGAGCGAGACCCCATCCCTATTAAAAATAGAAAAGTAGCTGGGAATAGTGACAGGCATTTGTAGTCCCAGGCACTCAGAAGGCTGAGACAAGAAGATTGCTTGAGCCCAAGAGTTTGAGGTTACTGTGAAGTAAGATGCCATAGCACTCTACCCACAGGTGACAGAGTAAGACTCTGTCTTAAAAAAAAAAAGAAAAAAATCAAACCAAAGAAAATAGTTTCCTGAGTATTTACTGTGAAACATTTTACATAGCATGGTCAATCCTTCACAAGGCTACTACATAAGTATTGTACTATTAGCCCTAGATAAAAGATATTAAAACTAAGGTTCAAAGAAGTTAAATAAGGCAGTGTCCCCATGGTCACGTGGGTAGTAAACAGCAGAGCTGGGACTCTAACAGGGATTTGAGGGATGCTGTAAAACTACCTCCCTAACTACCATACCCTTGAAGGACTGACTCCTTCAAACAAATGGAATGCATTACCAAGGTAAATGGTTCTTCTCCTACAGAACCCAGGATGCTCCAAGTCAAAATGCTTACTCTTGCACAGACAGATATCCTACAAGACTGCCTGTGTTCAGCATGTTAAGTGCCCAAGAGAATAATAAAACAGATAAGAGAAGGGAAGAACAAAGGCCTCTGTCCTGGGCCCAGAGACTAGTCTGACTGTATATGATTCATAGTCATTCACTGACTCAGACCGCATAGATTTTTGAATATCAGATCATTGCAGGTAGAAATGTGAACTTCTAGAAAGAAAGAATGTTTTCTTACTGAAAATAGCTTCTCTCCTTCAGCACAAAGTCTTAAAGAAAAAAAAAACCGAACTTCTCTCTGCTTCCTATTTTCTAGGAAGCCTTTTTTCCTACAACCTCAAAGTCCCATTGTTTCTCTCATCCCTTCCTAGTGTGCTCTATTTAAACCAGATGGAGCAGTACAATTTTGAAGCATGTTCTAAACTCAAGGGATTCACATCATAAATAAATAAACAAATGAACAATTGGTAAATCAGGCAGGAATGAGTTTAACAATTGAGCTGGAAAAGTAGCTGAAAATGATGAAAGATTTGCAAGTGACCCAAGTTCCCTTAACCTACCAGGTAACCATACTGACTCCTTTCAGAAAACTGGGACTAGAGAGGAGCAGTGGGTAGGCAATGACAAAAGGTGTCAGGGAAACATTCATGGCCTTCTGTCCACTTTGTATTATCTATGTGCTAATACATGGTCCCATAGTTGCTGTGAAATATTTGTTTACCACCTATAGAAGCAAGACATTTTCTAGTGCTGGTCTTCTTTAAATATATTCTCCTTCCTTTATGTCTTACATAATTCAACTATCATCCCATGTGAGGCTTAATTTAAAGAAAACCATAAGTTGAGTCAATTCACTGTGAAGGGTTATGGAAGTTCCATTTATTCCAGAGAATCAGCAGCAGTGTAATGGAGTGTCTGTTACATGCTTGACCTAGAGCCAGGTTCTGGGAACATAAACTGAGTAAGACCCTGCCTGTAGGAAGTTCATGGCCTCCTAGGAAAGAGGTCTGCGTAAACCAAGTGAAAGACAAGTAGTGAGTATCAAGACAGAAGAAAGTGTATGAGATGTTTAGTGGTCAGTGTAGGGAGGGGAAGATAATAGAGACCACCACTTAGTAAAAGAGCCCCTTGTCTATCTACCTACAAACTTGGGAGGCTAAGGCAAGAGGATTGCTTGAGCCCAAGAGTTTGAGGTTGCTGTGAGGTAGGATGCTACAGCACTCAACCAAGGGCAACAAAATGAGACTCTGTCTCAAAAAAAAAAAAACAAAAACAAAAGAAAAAAACATATGAAGCCATTAACCAAGAAGCTCCTTGGGTCTTGAGAAGATGGACTGGATAGAAAGACCAGGAAGAATGGGAACAAGGATGCAGTGGTGTGAAACTGAAGGTTATCGCTGACACTTAAACCAGCTGGGAAACAGATTTTGAGGACTGAGATGAGAGGCAGGCCTGTGGGGTCAGGGGGTGGATCATTTGCTGCCTTGTGGGCCTTGGGACTGCATTCCATAGGCCACTCGAATCCCTGAAAGACTTTAAACAATAGAGTGAACATGATCTGATTTGACCTTTAGAACATCACCTTGGCAACCGTGTGGAGGATGGACTGGACATGTTGAGGCTCCGAGCAGAGAGAACATTCAGGAGGCAATTCCAGCAGTCCAAGTGGGAAGGACAGGGCCTGATCTTGGATAGCCACAGTGGGGATGTAAAGCGAAAGGAAGACAGATATTAAGAAAGTAGATATCGGGTCTGAAGGTAATGAAATCCGGGTTCTAGTTTGAGCTTTGGTATCATTTCCCTAAGTGACCTTAGATATGTCCTTCTTTTTCTGGACTTTGTTTCCTAACTTGTCAGGTGAGAGGGAGACATTCTGTGGCTTTATGAAAAAGCACTTAAGACTTGGTACCCATAGCACAGTGGTTATGGCGTCAGCCACATACACCTAAGGTGGCGGGTTCAAACTCGGCCCAGGCCAGCTAAACAACTGCAACAAAAAAAATAGCCAGGCACTGTGGTGGGCACCTGTAGTCCCAGCTACTTGGGAGGCTAAGGCAAGAGAATCACTTAAGCCCCAGACTTTGAGGTCGCTGTGAGCTATGATGCCACAGTGCTCTACTGAGGGTGACATGAGAGTCTGTCCCCAAAAAGAAAAAAGCACTTAAATCATGTGCACTCCACAGATGAAACAAGAGGTCATTCCCTTTACTTTAAACAAAGGAGACTTTTTAATGGCTGAAGTTATATACTAAGTATTTTATGTAAGAGCAACAAGACATGCTTTTTGCTTTGAAAGAAATCAGTCAGGGTTTGAAATATTTTGGACTGTGAGGAGAAAGTAGTTTGGTTCTACTCTTTCTACTTAACAATCCAAAGTGTCCTGAATAGTGCTTAGCCTATGGTAGGTGCTCAATAAATAATCAATTGAAGTGAACATTAAATTTGTTGCATAAAATGATGTTGACTCTAAAGTAACCAATACTTGGCAGTTAATTATCTAAGGAATACACTTAGGAAAAATTACTTTTATGTAAGACGTCACAAGCAATTAATCTAACCACAGGCAACTCCCTTGTTGTAATATTAATTCAAACAAGAATTCTAAGCAGCAGTTCTCCTTCCCAAAGTCTTGGGAAGCAGATGGCATCTAATTTGCTGTAACCAGCACTTGGTTGACCACACTTGGTTAAGCCAGAATAAGTTCAGTTTGGAGAGCGCTCCTTAAGAGAAATTAACTTCCAATCCTTTAAACACAACAAACTAATCTATTTATAAACATCTAGTCTGGAAAGTCCATACTTGGGAATGGAGTGGCTTAGAAGAGTGCCGGCCCCATATGCCGGAGGTGACAGGTTCAAACTCAGACCTGGCCAAAAACTGCAAGAAAAAAAAAGAAAAAGAAAAAGATAGAAGTCTTGGGAGAATAGGATGGGTAGGATGGAGTTTCTGCTAGTAGCCTGACTGAGAAAAGTTGCTGACTTTGCAGATAATACACTTAAAAGGATAAAAAAAATTAAAAATGCTAACAATACGGGTGGGATTAGACAAGAACATGCACCACATTGTGATATATTTTTTAGGGATAGAGAGGTCCAGAGTATTGAGATTGCTGCTGGTAAGAATGATAACATTTAATTTCAAATCTTTGCCCAATAAGAAATGATTTCAAAAGGCTTGCAATGTACTCTGAACCTTGTTACAAGCCAACTTAGCAAAACACAGTGATTTCAATTTGCATGGTGGCTTTTGGTGACTTGTTGGCCCGGTTGTCATCCAGCCTCTGTTACCAGACGTTACAAGCCTGGACAAATCACCGAGCCTCACATAAGCCAACTGTGAATGAAGATAATAATGACTGTCTTAAAGGACTGTGATGGGGAATACGTGAGACTATAGATCAAAACAGCTTAGTACAGTTTCTGGCATATAACAAGTACAGTAACTATTACTATTATAATTAAGTTTGCTGAAAGGGAAATGTTCTTCCCAAAATTGGCTAAAAAACTTGTTTCAAACGTTTTTGGGACTGAAATAATAAAATAGATAGATGATGGATTTGCAGAAATGGGAGTGGGTGTTTCATTTTAATATAATTGTAATGTGCAGAAGAACATAGTGGCATCTGGTGACAAGCATAGAACTTTTCTCATAGTAAAATTATCTGTGAGTGAACACTGAAAGTCAGTGTCTTAGTATGTACTTCCATGTGTCTCATGTAACACGAGTCTCTTCTGAACGTTATTTGATGATGTAATATAATGAACCCTTGCCTGAGAGGACCTTGACTTGACTTGAATCTTGTTTTTTGTTTTTTTTTCCTTGAGAATGAGTCTCACTCTGTTGCTCCGGGTAGAATGCCATGATGTCATAGCTCACGGCAACATCAAAATTTTGGGCTCAAGAAATCCTCTTGCCTTAGCCTCCTGAGTAGCTGCGACCCTGGCCACACACTGGCTAGTTTTTCTATATTTTTTTAAATATTTTTTCTATATTTAGTGGAGATGGGGTCTCACTATTGCTCAGGCTCGTCCTGAACTCCTGAGCTCAGGCAATCCAGTCACCTTGGCCTCCCAGAGTACTAGGATTATGGGCATGAGCCACCACATCCAGCTTCCTTGATTCGAATCTTATAGTCATCATTTAATGGCTATGAGTTCTGGCAAAACAAAAACTTTCTGAGACTCAATTTCTACATCTCCAAAATAAGAATAATAATTGTACTTATGCATTTGAAAGAGTATCATTGGATAATAATAACAATAATAACAATATCTTTATTGAGTTTTTGCCATTTGCCGAGCTCTAGAAGCCTCTACTAAATTATATCAGTCTCAGCATATCTTTTTACCTTCTAGAAGTGTGGCTGTAAAGTCAGGGTCTACAGGCAAGAGTTCAGAACCTGTTGGGTGACTTGATAGGCAGAGGGCTGCTAAATGATAGCCAAAAATATCAGTAGTTCTTGCTGCACTAAAGGTAGCTGGATCTCTGACAGATAAAGGGCAGGCTGCTAATAGAGGTCTGGCAGGGTCAAGAACAATAGTTCCGAATATATATGAACATCAGAAACTTTAGGACCTATACTCATGTCTCAAGTTTACAAAGCTTATCACAAATAACTACTCCCAGATATCTATTAGAGCAGACATCTAAAGGCCCTTATGGGGGCAGAAATGAGCAGATATGCCAAAGTATGTCAAAAATGTCAAAAGGGCTGAAAAAGATGGGAGAGAAGAAAATAAAGCACACCAGCCTACTGTGCTCTAAGCAGAGCTGCAAGATGTATGAAAGGAAGAGAACAGGTTGAGTGCGGGGGCTCACACCTGTGATCCTACAACTCTGGGAGGCCGAGGCAGGTGGATTGCTTGAACTCATGAGTTCAAGAACAACCTGAACAAGAGTGAGACCCCGTCTCTAAAAGAAAAAATAGCTGGGCATTGTAGCAGTCACCTGTAGTCTCAGCAACTCAGGAGACTGAAGCAAAAGAATAGCTTAAGCCTCAGAGTTTGATGTTGCTGTGAGCTGTGATGCCACAGCACTCTACCAAGGGTGACAAAGTGAGACTCTGTCTCAAAAAAAAAGAAAGAAAGAAAGAAAGAAAGAGCAAAAGAGAGAGCTGCTGAGCTCGGTGTGTGTGTGTATGTGTGTGTGTTATGCTTCTTTAGATTTCTGTGGCCCTCAAAACGAGAGGTAGGGAGCACAGAATTCCCTCTCTTTCTTGTGACTTTAAGAAAGTTATTTAACTTTCGGTCTGCTTTCCTCTTTAAAATCTGGGTAATAAAACTATGGCTCAATTTACACTGGACTACTATGCACTGACAGAAAAGCTTCTATGTCCTGACATACACAGATCTCTAAGACATCTCATTAAGGAAAAACAAATGGTGCGCAATAGAGTGTGTAAGATGCTCCTTGGAATGGCAGAAAGGAGGTAATTATCTATCTGTACACGTGTATGTATATAATTTGCTGCATTTGCAAAGGAAACTCCAGACAGATACATCAAACCCTAAAAATAGTGGTTAGCTGTGTGAGGCAGATGAAGATAGGAGAGGAACAAAACTTTTCAATAAATACCTTATAAAAATCAAATGTTTAAATTAATTTAAATAATAAAATTAGAACAGCAATCAGTGCATATCTCATAAGGTTGTTTTGAGGAATAAATGAAATAATGTATTGAAAAGGCTTAGCATGGGGTTTGACACACAGTAAGCATTAAATACACATTAGTGGGATTATTATCTCTTTTTGAGAAATAGAGTGGGAAGGAGCACTTCCTGGGCCTTAATTTTCTGCTCTAGGGTCAGAGAGCAGGAGACAAGCTGTCGGGGGCTGGCTGGCTCCTGGGCTCTCGTGGAGGCTAAAGTAGCAGAGAGGCCATGATGGCCTCTGGTTTTCTCCTAGTCATCCAGCCCTCTGCCCAGGGAAATACCCACCCAGAAATCAAGATGGAACCTGTAACTCCGGAACCTGACACAACTGATGAAAGGTATGGAAAGGCAGAGGATCCAAACCCACCATAGATCAGTTCCCCCAGCCATGACTCTCAGAGTTAGAACGATTTTAAAATGAGAATGTTTCAGAACAAAGTGAGAAAAGATGAACAGATGCCAATGAAATGTCATTTTCTTTGACTGTGTTCCTAAAAAAAGCTTCAATGTCCTTAAAGTTTGTATCTTAGGCAATTAATTGAAAATGCCACAGTGGAATGAGAATAATAAAAATAAAAACCTAGCTCTGAATAGAATCCTTTATATAGTCACAAAATTAATAATCTACATTTTCTTTGGCCCATCTGCATAAAAAGAGAAGATTTAATAATGAGATACAAAAGGTAGGAAATTACAATGAATCTGAGAGTCCAGATATTGCAACCCAAACAATTGCTCTAATATTGCCTGTTTTACTTAGATTTATGCTAAGTGGCTGACAAAATAAAGACACCAATTCTTTCAGTTCTTTTGGAACTAAAACACACAGCATTTGTAACACAGGAAAGTATCATTGGGGCACTTGGGGAAACAGCACATATTGGGATGTCTTGGCTTTGCTAGATGCTTCGCTAAGTAGGTTCTATAAAAGGAGAAAGCAGTCAGGAGTCTGGGAGATGGTGATAAGCCCCCTTTGGGTAGCTGCCGTATTGTTAGCTATGGTGGTAAAAATTCCAGCTCAGAAAGTAGACAGATCTGAGCACAAATTCTGTCAATCATTACTTGAATAACTTTGGCAAGTTACTTAACCTTGCTGAACTTCAATTTCCCATCAGTAAAATTAGGATTAATATAACCCTTACCTTATAGGGATATTATGAGGATCAAAAGAGATAATATATGTAAGATGCTTGCAACAGTCCCTGGAGTATGGTAGTAAATTTAAGTAAATATTAGCCTTCTTATCACCATCTATATTTTCATCTATTCATCCATCCACTCAATCATCACTTCAGGTCAATCTTTGTGTTAGGCAAAGGAAATCCAGGAAGAGCAAGACGTGGTTCTTGTATGCAGAAAATTCTCAGTCCAGCAGGGGACGGTAACCAAAAGAAAGCAATATGGAATTGGGGTGCAGTGACAGAAGTCAACATCACTTATACTGTGGCAGGAAGAGGGAGTGGTTAGTTGTACTGCAGGAATGATGAAGGGGCATGACAGAGGAGCTGATGGTTAATGAAGGGCTTGAAATATGTAAACGTGAGGAATTCAGGACAAAAGCAACAAGAAGGGCACAGATAGTGGGATGCCAGGAAGGGGAGGGAGGGGCAGGAAGCCTTCTATGGCTGGGACTCAGGCACAAGAGAGCCACCTGAGAGGTAAGGCTATGGAGGGCCAGGAGCCACCATCTAGGGCTGAGGATGCAATGAAGTTTCTGGCATTTGGCATGGTTGGCAGATCAACTTCTTTAATTGGAAGTTGAGAGACAGCACTGCCCAGCCAGGGAAACGTTCTGAGGGTGCTCCGCATTATTATGATGGAAAGATAACTTTGTATTTCCTTTACTAGCCTTATTAGGGATCTGCTGACAGTGTGTCTTCTGTGCTTTTGCCAGGAATTTACCATCTTTGCAAACTCAGTGTTGGCTTAGGATAAAGACATGTCAGCAAACTCCATACTCCCCCACTCCTTACTTTTTTTTTTTTTTTTTGCTTTTATATTTTCCCTTGAACAGGTAGCTCACTTTAGTACAAACTGATTAAGAGTGTCAGTGCTGGTTTAAAAAAATTTTAATGGGTGTGATGAAATGAAGTGGATATAGAGACATACAGTCTCAAATGTCTTCTGCTACTTAAAGATGGTATACAAAAAGGTGGAATGGGACTTATTTCATAGCGTATTGAAAGGAGTAAATGGAATAATAGTTTCACAAATTGTGGCTGTCATTGCCCCTGAAGGTAGAGTAGATAATTTGTACAGCAGTCTCGGGGGAGAGAAATTCAAGTTCATTAGGGCAAAAGGAAGTTAGGTGTGGGTAGAGGCAGAGGAAGTCAGGGCATCCTGCACTGCTAAATTCTGCCATGTCCTGGCTGGGCTGGACCCAGAGAAAATTCTAATTCCTATGTGTTGAACCAGCTTGGAGACGCTCTGATCTCTCTCTCCCCATGGTTCACTTGAAAATCATCCCTCATGAGACTGAGCTTCATGGACCAATAAAGGAACCAAAATGTTTCCTTTTAGAAGTTTCCGTTACTTCAGGTTTCTAGAGCTGGAGCAGAAAAAGGTGCTAATAGATGAACCTTGCTTAACTACAAGCAATTTTTCTGTGGTCAAGCAAAAGTTTTTAGGAGAGTTGTTAGAGAAAGCAAACACACTTTGCTGGTAAAGAATTGCCATTCTTCCCAAATGCACTAGAAATGATAACATAATGATGCATCAATCCAGTGCCCAGTGGAGAAAATACATTATCCTCCGTGGTACATCTGTGGTGTTCAAATATTTCACAGACAAAACTGAACTCCCCTCCTGTATAGCCTGAATAAAACCACATGCTTTTGCCTTTTAACCCGGTATCTTCAACTGGTAAAAGCTCATTACCTCTGTAGCCCAGGAATGTGTATATAATGAAGGCCACTTACAATGGAATGTAAAAAGAATCTCTCTTAACACTTTGCAAAAACTCTATAATCTGGATTCTATAAACCCCCTAATGAAAAAAGTGATTAGCAGGAGAAATGGAACATTATTAAGCTAGATGTGTGAATAGTAATGTTTAATACCAAATGTTAATGAAATAGTATACATAAAAATATCAGCAATAATTTTTTTCTTTATATCTCAAATGATTTCTTTTTCCCATGCCATCTTTGATTTTAAGATAACAGCTTTGAAGGGTCACATAAACAACCCATAACAAATGAACCCAATACTCATCATGACGATGTTATTTACAGTAGTGAAAATCGGAAACAATCTAAAAGTTTACAAATGGCAAATTGGCTAAGGCAATAGTGTCACATCTGTCTAACAGAATCCTAGATTACTTTAAAATTTACTTTTACCCCACCCCCAAAAAAGTACTGAAATGAGAAAATGCCCACAAAACATAAAACATTATTAAATGAAAAAAGAGGCTATCCACTACTAAATACCATTCCCATTGTATAGGATGTAGGAAAAAGTGGTAAAGATCTACAACAAAATTGAGGGGATTTTTTTGTTGTTGCCTTATTCTATTTTTATAACCTAAAATAATCCTGGCAAAATATTCCTTTAAGATATTTAATTTGGGATATGGCTTAGGATAAGGACATGTCAACAAATTATCCCAATTCCCCACTTTTTTGTTTTTGCTTACCTATCTTCTCTTAATCAGGTAGCTCATTTCAGTACAAATGAATTAACAGTGTTCAGCACTGGTTTAAAAAGTGTTTTTTGTTTGTTTGTTTGTTTTGTTTTGTTTTGAGACAGAGCCTCAAGCTGTTGGGCTGGGTAGAGTGCTGGGGCATCACGGCTCACAGCAACCTCAAACTCTAGGGCTTAAGAGATTCTTTTGCCTCAGCTTCCTAAGTAGCTGGGACTACAGCTGCCCACCACAGTGCCCAGCTATTCTTTGTTTTTTTGTTTTTTGTTTTTTTTTGGTTGTAGTTGTCATTGTTTGGCAGGCCTGGGCTGGATGTGAACCACCCAGCTCTGGTGTATGTTGCTGACACCCTAGCTGCTGAGCTATAGGTGCCAAATCTTAAGTGATATTCTTAAATGCTTATGCCATCATGTAGTAGAAATGAACCAAGATGTCAAGTTGTACATATAACCTCCTTTATGTACTTCATGTACAGAAATAGGACTGAGATAAAGGATAGAAGAAATGATTGACAATTTCAGCTATCCAGAGGCAACCACTGATTTGACTTTTTTGCTCACTATTTTTTACATGTTTGTATATTTTGCAAAGTTTCAACAATAAACACATACCATTAAAGAAGAAAAAATAGTTATTTTTTAAAAAGGTATAATTCAGCAGGAAAAAGAATGTACTTAACTTTTTTTTTTTTTTAGTAGAGACAGAGTCTCACTTTATCGCCCTCGGTAGAGTGCCATGGCATCACATAGCACACAGCAACCTCCAACTCTTGGGCTTAGGCAATTCTCTTGCCTCAGCCTCCCAAGTAGGTGGGACTACAGGCGCCCACCACAACACCCGGCTATTTTTTTTGTTTTGCAGTTTGGGGGCTGAGGCCGGGTTTGAACCTGCCACCTTTTAGTATATGGGGCTGGCGCCCTACTCGCTGAGCCACAGGCGCCGCCCAGAATGTACTTAATATTAATGCCACTAAACTATTGTCTTACGGACTGAACTTCTGACCTATTAAATCCAAATCTCTTTTACTTTCCAAGAAAAAAGTCCTAAATTAATTAAATAAGATAGAAACATTCACAGTTTCTACTTATCTTCCATTAGTTTGCTTTTCAAAATGAACCCATTAAAAGGTATCCAGATTCCCTGGCAATAATTCTCTTTGTTGAAAAGCCATACAGACTCAATAGCATGTGAAGGCTTACTTTGTATAGATCTTGAAAAACTAGATTTAATGTTTGTATGGCAAATGAAGGAAGATTTGCTGACATCCTACATACCAATGAAAATTTCAGCATAAACATTCACAAAGAATTTTAAGTCATATTTTTACTTAGATATGTGTTCCACAATATTCATGTGTTCACAATATTCCATGTCAAGTATGTTCTTAGATGCCAGGAATACAGAAGTACCTGCACATGGGCTGGAGACAATGCATTCCTCTCACAGGACGTATCACAGCAGTGGTCGAATGACAACTTGGCAAAGGTATTATGGTGGCCCAAGTATGTGCATGGTAGCAATGCTCTAGATATCCCATTTCTTAGTCTGGAAACCTCTCTCCCACCCCACCCTTCACTTCCATTAATCCCCTGGAAAGCCAAGCCTGATTCAAAGGCTTGCAGTAATTTATTCAAAGAGTCACATGTGATAGTCATTTTAAGCAGAGATGCCCAAGAAGAGGAATGAGGAACCAGGGAGAGTAGGAAGGAAAGAAAGGCAATGTAAGGATGTGTCCTGAACTATTCGCCTTGTGGGCAACTGGACTCACCCCTCCCAGGCCCTTCTGCGGAGTATACGTAGTGGAATTCAGCACTATCTATCTAAGGGCTGAGGAGGAAAGCCTCTATCTCTCAGTTTTCTTCACTTCCAACTCTTAAGAGTTGCCACATGGGGTGTCAACGCCCTTGCACTTCCAGTTTTGGGCATGCCAGAGTGGTGAGTGGACTCCTGGGCAGAAAGCAGAGCTGGGTGCGGCAGATGAGGTAAGAAGGGATCAGTTTACACCTGCGTGAAGCTGGTTGCTGTAACTAACACTTTGAATTAGTTTGGCAGAAAAGACTTGAGGCCGAGTGCAAGAGGTGACACCTCCCTGAACATTCCTCTAAGCCACATGAAGGCATGACAATAACCACAGTAACTCACATTTATTGAGCAAGTATAGACCTTTTGCATACGTTTTATCACTTAACCCTCAAAATCAGCTCTATAAAATAGATCATACTTTGATCTCTGTTTTATTATTTTTGATATGTCAATACTGTTCCTATTTTACAATTCACCTCTTTTAAATATGAGGAAATAGCTTCTAGAACTAAGAGGTCTGTTTGAGGTCATTAGTGCACGGACAGAAGACGAGGATGCAGGACTGGCTGCAAAGCCCTGGGCGAATCCTGCAGGCATTCAAACTTCTCCTCAATGGGAAAGCAGAAACAGGGATTAGTCGCCCTCAGGATTTTCTGTTTCTGGGTCTGTCTCTGACCGGAGCTTCCTCTTGAAGGCCGATACTGTTTCTTACTCCTGCTTTATCTCTAATTCCTACCTGTGTATGACAAATGACAAGAGCACAGTGCTTCTGAGATTAGTGGAGTGTTATTCCCCCTGTCACTGGGTATTGGTGGTTCTTGAGAGGAGAAATCATGTCTTAATCATCTTTATAACCCAGCAGCCACACATACTTCAATGTTTGTTCACCTCAATAGAATGAAATTTTTAAGACAGCACAACACGTAGAGTTAAGAATGTGGAATTCCTGTCATGTGGCGTGGGTTAGAGTTCCATCTTTGATACTCACTTGTTATGTGATCTTGAGCAAACTATATCATAATCTTTTTTAACCCTCAGCTTCCTCATTTATAAAAAGGCGTGATACTAATTGTATTCCACTAAAGGATGGTTGTGTAGATCGCATGAAACGGGTATATATTAAAAACATTCATCATTACCTGACACGTGACAAACTTGCAATAAATACTAGCTATTATAGTTTTATACTGTTAGTGTTTACCCTATCTTTAGATTCCCTAAACTAGATCCAAGGACTTTTAGAACGTCTATGGTGGAACATATGGGAAAATCTATAGAAAAGACCCAATAGAGGGACAGTATCTGACACAGTGATGTTCAATAAATATTTATTGACTATTTATTTGTTGATTGTTAAAATGAAACAATAATACATGCTTGCTTTTGGTAAAACTTGCCAGCCCAAAGACTGAAAATAGGTAAATATGTTAGAGGTTACTAATTAATATTTGTCAGGGAGAAAATACCAGTGGCCCAAGTTCTGACTATAAATAAAATGGAGCAACCGCTATATAACCTATAGAAGATGTGAAGACAGAAACTAAGGCCAGAAATTTGGGCATTATTCTCAAGACAATACATCCACAAATTTAATACTTGGCCTTATGTCCTTACTCAGTTTAATACCACTTCATTATATGGTCAAAAATCATTGTAAAACATTGCAGTATTTTCTTTTTTATTTTTATTACAGAGCTATGTATTTCCTTAAAGTAGTATATTCTTTCTCATAGTACATGCTTAGATAATACGATTTAATTACAATCTAAATATAGATTCTACAGATTGAAGGATCTATTTTATTTTATTTTTTATTTTTTTGAGACAGAATCTCACTTTGTCACCCTCAGTAGAGCACTGTGGTATCATAGCTCACAGCAACCTCAAACTCTTGGACACAAGTAATTCTCTTGCCTCAGTCTCCCAAGTAGCTAGGGCTACAGGCACCCACCACAGCGTCAGACTATTTTTCAAGATAATTAGGCTCTTGCTCAAGCTGGTCTTGAACTCCTGAGCTCAGGCGATCCACACTCCTCAGCCTCCCAAAGTGCTAGGATTACAGGCATGAGCCACCACTCCTGGCAGAAGGATCTATTTTAGAATCATTTTTTTTTTTTATGGGATGTACAAACCAGATACTGAGGAAGAAACAAGGTACCCAAGGCCGTGTGGGAAGAATGGGCATCTTTTTGGATTATGACATCCCCACTCTGCCACTTACTATTTGAAAAATTTATTTCCTGTCTAAGTCTGTTTTTTCAGAGTTTCAATATGAAGTCCCAATTTCCCTGACTTCACCTAATAATTTACTGGAAGAACACAGCAAAGTGCTTGGTGTGCCATGCTGATTCCCTTATGCTCTTAAAGGAAAGAGGTAAATGTGAGTTGTGGGGTAGCTGCCAATAATATTCATTCTCTTAGGCTCCCTTTTCAATCGATCAAGCAACTCTTCATCAAGAAAGAACCTTTCTGGGAGGAGAAAAAAAGTTCTTAAATGAGAACACGTAGACCCAAATTTTGAAAAATAATTTTTTTTTTTAAACAAGATTGCTCATTAAGCAACGAACCACACTGTAAAGTTCAGCTCAACCTCAGTTTGCTTTCTGGCTAACTAATTTGGGCAGACTTTTAAATCATATTGGCTGGAAGATGAACACAGTGTTTCATTACAATCATTAAAATTGCCACCCTGGTGTTGGCAATGTTCTTTAGGCTGCCCATGATGCTTTAGTGGCTGAGCAGCAAGTCAGAAGTTTAATTTAGCTTTCAGAGCATCTGCAGGTTTTGTTTTTAACAAAGAAATTTAGGTTATATAACTGTCTTGGCTTCTGCTTCACAAGGTGAACCTTGACTCTCCTAATTAACTGTTGATACAGGTCTTCAGAAGCAGAGGTTGATGTACCTGGAAGCAATCTCCCCCAATCATTTGGAAGGTAACAATGACACTTTGCCTCCCTAGACACTTGGCAGAAGGAGGCAAGAGAAAGAAGGTTCTCAGTTTAAGTAGGTAGTCAGTGAAATGACAGATACAGCCTCTAAAAAATTAGGCTAGGCTTTCTTGTTTAGCAGGCCCGGCTGGGATTGAACCGACCAGTCCCAGAGCATGTGGCCAGTGCCCTAACCACCGAGTTATGGGCGCCCAGCCAGGTGAAGCTTTCTTTTCCAACCCCCTTTGTAGCTTTACCCCACTGCTGCCCAGACTCCAATGGAATGGTCTGTTTCCCCATCACCAATAACTGTTGTGGGTGAGCATTGTGTGGAGGGTTTTAGAGAAAGGTACTAAACAAAGGGGAAAATGTAACATGATGAAAATGGGCCTTCTGGGAGCACATGAAAGTGAATGAGAGAGGAATATTACATACAAGGGGAGTACACCGTCCTGCACTGTTCCATTTGACATATCTGAAATCAGGGCTAAATTTACCTTGGCCCACAAGGTACTGTCCATTCACTCACAAAGACACATGAAGCAGATAATTTGAGTATAAGACAGTCAGTGCTAAGATGGACAATTCTTAGGAACACAGAGCAGGGGTACTGGAAGGAGAGGGGGGTTATCAAAAATGAATTGACAATAATAAACAGTTCATATAACATTTCTATTTACAGATATGAGTGGCATAATCAAAGCTTGTAACTGGTACAAGGACATTCATGTATTAGCAGGACATGGAAAACATTCAGGGTTTAGTTTTGTATTTAAAATTTCTGACTCCAGGGCTGGCTGAGGTGGCTCACGCCTGTGATCTGAGCACTCTGGGAGGCTAAGACAAGAGGACCTCTTGAGCATAAAGTTTAAGACCAACCTAAGCAAGAGCAAGACCCCATCTCTACTAAAAACAAACAAACAAAATTGGTAGGCATTGTGGCGCACACCTTAGAGTCCCAGCCTATAGTCCCAGCTCCTCAGGAAGCTGAGGCAGGAGGATCACTTGAACCCAGGAGTTTGAGGTTGCAGTGAGCTAGGCTGATGCCACAGTACTCTAGCCTGGGCAACAGGCTGAGTCTGTCTCAAAAGAAAAAAAAAATTCTGATTTTAAATCCTGAGTGTTTTTCTAGTAGTAACAAGAACACAAGGGCATATAGAATGAGTTAATAAATATACTCCAAAAAAAAATACTAAATGCAATATAGTAATATAATGTGCTAATGACTATGATTTATAACAACATGACTAATAGAACATAACAAAAATTTTCTTTTTTTGAGACAGAGCCTCAAGCTGTCACCCTGGATAGAGTGCCGTAGCATCACAGCTCACAGCAACCTCCAATTCCTGGGCTCAAGCGAGTGTCCTGCCTCCACCTCCCAAATAGCTGGGACTACAGGCGCCCGCCACAATGCCCAGCCATTTTTTGGTTGCAGCCGTCATTGTTGTTTGGCGGGTCCTGGCTGGATTCAAATCCACCAGCTCAGGTGTACATGGTTGGCGCCTTAGTCGCTTGAGCCACAGGCGCCGAGCCAGAACATAACAAATTTTTCTAGAACACTAACTGTAGCTAAAGACTGCTAAACACTTACATGGACTATCTTATTTATTTTAACAGCTGTTTTTGACAATCCCTAATACTTAGGTTAGGTGAAAAGTCCCTCACAACCAGAGCATGAGTATCTGACTGTAAAACCAGAGCCTCCATAGCCACCAACTCCCTCTGTAAACTGTGCATTCCAAGGATGCAATTTAAAGTCAGATACACACACTTTCTTGTCTTGCACATACATGGAGACCTAGATAATGATGACAACTCAGCACAGGCCAATATGTCACTCATAAGGTATTTAAAGGGACATCACGTGGGACAGGGTCTACAGATGTTATGACCACTCTGGTCACTACAGGCACTGTATTCACTGCTGAAGGTCAGTGGGACAGACCCCAGCCTCCCAGAATTTTCTCATTTAGATGCCTCCACGGCATCATTTGAGCAACAATGAGGTCTTCCTGGGTAACAGGATGACATCTGTTTGTGACTTGACGTCAAGTGAGTCATTGGACTATTGTCACGTAGCAGGCACCTCTGTGCAGATCAAGCCCACCCTGTGGGAGCTGAGCAAGTTCCCTGGAGAATTTTATATTTATTCTGAAGTACTTGTACTTGGCACACTGGGCTGACTAATACGAGTATCTAGATAAGTATCCAGCTAGCTAGCCTTTGCAGTTATGAAGAAAGTTGTAGGCAGAAAAACATAATTGGACACTAAGACAAAGGTCATCGAGAAAATACAATGCCTAGACTCCAGCCCGAGACACAGACTATGAGCATGGGTGTTTTCCTTGACTGTCTTTGCAGTGGAGTTTATGGGGAGCCCTGCTAATGTGTGCTCCAGAGACCAAAGCAGCAATAGCAGCAGCCCACCTGAGAGCTTGTTAGAATGATTGCAGAAACTCTAATAGAGAATGTATGCATTTTTACTTTTAAGAATTTGCTGGAAAAAATAAACCCATTATTTAGTAAATATTTAGCAAACCTAATTAACATGTAAAAAGGAAAAGATAATTGAATATACTAGATAGATTATCGTACTAGTTACACAATGCTTTCACATGTTTTTACACTTTAATCCTTTAAAAAGCTTCTAAAATCTTTTCTATAGTTTTACTAATAAGAAAATTGTCCAAAGAAGGTAAAAGGGTCTAAGAAAGAATTTGAACCTAGGCCTTTAGCTCTAGGTCCCAAAATTTTCCCTGTTGAGTCACAAAATCTTATTAGATGATTCCAGATTCAGGAAGTCAGAAAAGGCAGGATTTGGACTGAGATTTGAAGAATGTAGGAAAGACACATCAGGAACTTGGAGAAAGGTAGGAGAGAGTATTTTTTCAGGAGAAAGCAAAAGAAAATATTTAAATATGGGGTTCATGTCCTCATAGGAGTGGCAGGAAGAAAGAATGGAATGATGCTGGAAACGAGATCTCCGAAGGGCAGAGGGTTGGGTTATTGGATAACTCGTGGAATGAGTGGCATAAGGAATATATTTTTAGGAGACAAATTATTCCAGTTTTGTTCATTAAGCTTTTATTGTGGATTTTAATATCCAATGGAAATATGCCTTTAAAATGAGAGATGAGTAAGTTCCAAAGCACGCTTGAGAAACCTCTCTACATCCCTGCAGTGAGGCAACTGCACCGTCTGTGATTCTGCACCAGCTTTATCAACGACTAGCTGCATCCGAGGAGACCTGACTGCACGGCTTTCTGACTGAGGCATGCAGTATTCACAGAACACTTGAGAATGTGCGAGGATAAAGAGAGCAGTGGCTAGGAACACAAATGTCTTTTCGGCAGAGCATTAGGTGATGATTCATCTCTAGAGTTTCAAAGAGTGCGTAGTAAGTAAAGTTGTCGGATTGTACCTGAAAATATACTATGAGGTCAATATTGTGCAAGTGAGGCATGTTTTTCTACTAAGGGTCACATATACTTCTAAGAAATTTCTTAACAAAACAGAAACAGTAGAAGGATATTTAAATTAAAAACAGAAGCTGGGCACAGTGACCCATGTCTGTAATCCTAGCATTCTGGGAGGCCAAGGTAGGTGGATTGCTTCCACTTAGGAGTTCGAGACCAGCCTAAAAAAGAGTGAGGACCTCGTTTCTACAAAAAATAGAAAAACTTTTTGGGTGTTGAGGTGGGCGCCTGTAGTCCCAGCTACTTGGAAAGCTGAGGCAAAAGGATGGCTTGAGCCCTGGAGTTTGAAGTTGCTGTGAGCCATGATGCCACAGCACTCAACCCAGGGTGACAAAGTGAGATTGTCTCAAAAAATAAATTAATTAAGAACAGAAAACACAAGTTTAACTATTAATATGTAAATATTAAACTATATCATTTTAATATGTATAGATTAAGAAAAGGAGATGAGGAAAACTAAGAAAAAAGAAACTTGAGGATGAGGAGACGAGACTAGAACGTAGGCAGATGCAGAGAAGTGGAGAGATAAGACAAAGGAGAGGAAAAGAAGGGATGGTGAGGGCTCGGCGCCTGTAGCTCAAGCGGCTAAGGCACCAGCCACATACACCAGAGCTGACGGGTTCGAATCCAGCCTTGGGCCTGCCAACAACAATGACAACTACAACCAAAAAAATAGCCGGGAGGTGGGAGGATGGGTGGAGGGAGGGCAATTAGTGGGATCATACCTACGGTGCATCTTAGCAGGGTCCTGGTGAAACTTATTAAATGTGGAACATCAATGTCTTCATATAGTGATTAAGAAAATGCCATGAAGGCTATCTAACAATATGATCAAAATGTTTCTGATTGTATATGAAGTAAGCACATT
>CAUYON010113414.1:0-36302 GCA_963573935.1 Arctocebus calabarensis
TTATCATTTCAAAATTGCATTATATCATAAACCACTTACTTTTATTCAAAGGTAGTCACTAGCCCCTGCATCCAAAGAAGACAGAGCCAATGAAGGGGCTTTGTGGGGTTTCATGCTCCACTGGACAGAATTTGGATTAGAACTTGGGGTCATGTTCATTATCTCCAAGCTTCTATCAACAAGGGAAGGAAGGAAGGAAGGAAAGAAAGAAAGAAAGAAAGAAGGAAGGAAGGAAGGAAAGAGGGAAGGAAGGAAGGCAGGCCGGGAGGAGGGAGGGAGGGAGCCCAGGTGCTTAGAGAAAGAGCATTGATATTTATCACTATGTAGCACCTGCTAAGATCCTGTTACCTCATTTAACACCCCATCCCCAAAGCCTCTGCAGTCTACCCCATTGACCCACTTTTAAAGAGGAGGAAGCTAAGGCTTAAACATCACAGTCCCTGCTGGCTGTCGTCTGTGCTGCCCAACACCAAAGCCCGTCCCCTCGTCATGGCACCACCCTGCCAGGCCGGCCCTCACTGCTCCGGAGGACCAGGGCTGACCAATCACAGAGGTGCAAGAATATGTTGCTTTGGAATCCATCCTGCTCGCAGGTCCTCGCCACCCTGAACGATGGTCTGCATTATTTCATAGGCGTGGTATGCACGCTTGATTTATGTTGGCATGGAGCAAGCTGTAAACTGTGCCCGTGGACCTATTGAAGGCATTCTCACATCGAAGATGTTTATAGAAACAGGAAGCAGGGCCTCGGCATGAACATACTGGTTCTCTCCAAGTCAACATCATCATAAATAGATGTATCCAGGATCTCTGCCTGGACTGTTTTCCACAGAAACTCCGTGAGCCCACGAGGCAGGTCATCATTACCAAGGAGGAGCAAAGAGACCCTCCTTTCTCCTCTCGGCTGCGGGCCTGCCTACCCCCGCATCCTACACCCTCTCTGCTGCCAGCCGTGGGGCCTGGGCCTTTAAGATTTCCCTCCCCCCTTCAATTTTTTTTTAAATAAATAAAAAAAATTCCCTCCCCTTTTACAACTTTGAGCTGTTGGCTGCTGACCCTGGAATTCAGAGGTGTGCAGCTGTTCTCTTCTCCTGTAAAAGGGGCCGGCTCCATGGACCCCAAACCCTGCAGTTTCACTGCTCTTCCCAGGGTGCAGAGCTGCCCGGCCCTTTCTCACAGAGGACTCTCACAAGGGCCGCAGACGAGGCTGTTGCTAGTGTTCCAAGTGTGCAGAAGAGAAGGAGGTGCTGAGTGTTTGACTTTGAGTTTCTCGCAGAGCTTGGCACAAAACTCTGTCTTGCCCAGTGATTATGATGAAGGCCACCATAGCTGTCAATGTCTCTATCAGAGAGAAGACACTTTACAAGGGCTCCAATTAAACAGAATTTATAAAGATACTGTTGCAGAGGTGTGGGCAGGGTGAGGAATGAGCACCCAGGGACTCACATCAGCTGGGAGCTGTTTGCACCTATTACGGGCTGAATTGTGATCCTCTGAATTCCTGTGTTAAAGTCCTAAGCCTCAGGACCTCAGAAGGTGACTGTATTTGGAGATAGGGTCTTCAAAGAGATAAGTAAGTTAAAATGAGGCCACTAGCCTGGGCCTTAATGAAGTATGATTGGTGTTTTTTAGAAGGAGAGGAAATTTTCACTGAGAGGAAAGACCGCCATACACAAGCCAGGGAGCGAACCCTCAGGAGACACCACGGCTGCCAGCACCTTGATCTCAGGCTTCTAGCCTCCAGCGCTGTGAGAAAATACACTTCTATTGTTTAAACCGCCCAGCCTCCGGTATTTGGTTGTGGCAGCCCTCACAAACTAATAAACCACCCTCCAAGCTGGAAAGTCGGGGAGAAGAATGAATGTTCCCACCTCCCAGCTCCTGGCATCCCACTCGGGCTCCCCAGGCTAAAAGGCAACTGAAAACGAGATAATATAAGGGTCCAATTATGATGTGATCACAGAAAGAGTTCTGGCTAAGAGCTAAGCAGCTTCATTCACTCATTCATTCATTCAATAAATATTTCTCAAATACCAACAATGTACCAGGAGCTATTCTGGGTGCTGTGGATAGAAAGGTAGATAAGATGGGGTCCCCGCCCCCCATGTTCCCCCAGAGTGGCGCAGAAGGCAGACCCTGCGATGTCATGATAAGCAGTATACTCTGCAAGCTGATGTTTGAACAGAGCGTATGTCAGCGAAGAGGAGGAATCACTCACTCAGCCAGGGAGCTGGGAAGAGAACCGTCCAGTAGGGCTATTCCGGCTGCCCTGTGAAGGATGTGTGAGCTTTTGCAGAGGCCTAGAGGGGAAAGTCATGCGAGGCAGAGGGAGGTGCAGAGACTCAGGGAGGTGCAAAGGGGAGGGAGCCTTTGGAAGGACGGGCTGAGAGACAGATGTGCCCCCATGTAGTTAGCATTAGTCCTCAGCTGCAGTGCCTCCCAGCACTGTCTATGACACCTGCCTGTGGTTGTGTGGCCCAGGGCAAGAACAGGCGTTTAGAGTCTTAGGCTCCAACTCCAGTGCCAGCGCCTTCTCCGTGTTAGTGATGTGGAAAGTCACCCAACTCTTCTAAGCCTCTGTTTTCTCCCTGGTAGATTGATCAACTGACACCCTTGTATCTTCTCTTCTGTTCTAAGCCCTAAAGCCATGAGGATCCATGGTGCTGGCCTGGGCAGCCTATAGTGGAAGAATACACTGAGGCTATACTGAGCCCCTCTGGGCATATGGAAAGGCGTCCAGGCTGTGCCCCAGGTGTCCTGGGAACACACAGGTTAACCGTGTCTTCACACTCCCAGGGGTGTGGAGGGGTTCGGGGTGGAGGGTTTTTCGTCTGTGGCATTCTCAGCATGCTCCCAGATCATCTCTACCTTCACACCTCGGCTCACGTGTCTACCTCAGGCCTTTCTGACTATTTAATCCTTCCCATCCTTCAAGGTCAAGGCCCAAATGCACCCTCTCCAGGAATCCTGTCTAGAGCATCTCAAACATAAGTATTTTGTCATTGTTGTCGGACATATGAGGTAATTCACCTTTGCATTGGCTGTTCTGCTATTTTTACTTCTTTCCCTTCCTGTTTAATTTTGGATGTGCAGATCAGACCACCCCAGCGAGGGCGAACTTCCCAAGCATAGCCAGTCGTGAAGGTGGAGGCTCATTCCAGGGAGGCTTCTGTGACACCAGCATTTCCAGCAGCTTCAGAACCCCAGGTGTGGCCTTCTGAGTCTCCTAGAGGGGCGTGTGCTCACCCACAAGGTAAACGCCTTCCAGGCCAGGTGCAGAGGGCCAGGGAGGGGTGGGGACAGGGACTGGCTCGCAATACGTGCTCCAGGCCAGGCTTGTTGGAGAAATGAGAGAAAGGAGAAACAGAGGGAGGGCAAGAAGCGCGGAAGAAGCAAGAAGAATTTTCTTATTGGCTTTCGGAATAAACTCAAATGTCATTTTACAAAAGGGAGTTGGCAGAGGAATAGGTGAATTGTAAGGGGAAGAGAACCGGGTTTTATTGAGTTTTTATAATGTGTGTAATGGACTGGGCATCTTGTTATGAGATCTCACTTTAATTTAAAGGGGATGCCACCCCACCAGAGCAGACACTATCCTCTGAGTTGTAGAGATGAGAAAATTAGGGCTCAGAGAAGTTAAGCAGTGTTCCCAAGGTTTAAACTGTGGGTCTAATGAAGTTACGTCAAAATCAGACTTAAACCAGGCCCGTGTGTCGCCAAATCCTCTGATTTTCCTCCTCATCAGCAAGTCGGCAGTCCGAGGTCAGGAGTCCCCCAGGGGGTCTTTTTAGAGGCGTCACACCCGTGTGGATGTCTCTATTCTGAGGGATTTTGTTTTAACACCATAAAGACAAGAGCTATGTCTTGCATGGCCTGTGTGCCAATACAGGTGTGCTTCTCCCAGCACCTTGCCCTGCAGGGAACGCTCAGCCGTATTTCCTGAATGTCTCAGGACAGGTCCCCAGCTTTACGTGGCCACTGCACCCCAACACGCCCACTTCCTTGAGACGTGGCCCTTCCTCCCCCCGTATTTCACTTAGCATGACTTTTGTAAGGTCCCCATGGCCATCGAGCAGCACGCCTGTCGGGATGGTCTCTCAGGGTCCTCGCTGCCTCCTGTGTCAGAGGAGAGGCTCCGATGTCAAGAGCTCCTGTTATCCGGCTGTCGGCTTCCCACCCACCCCGCCTCCCTGGGTTCAGCTCTACACCTGTGCCCTGGCCAACCATCTTGCCTGGGTTCTGCAGCTCCCAGTGTCTGGTCTCCTTCCTGGAAGCTTAGCAAGTCCCTGGTAGAATTGCTGCTGGACTCAATCCTCATTTTTGGCCTGGCGGCCTGGTGGGCAAGCCGAAACGTTCTACGTTGCCAGGCAGAGTCCCCTGCATCAGCTTTAAGGCAGAGGAAGAAGAGTTGCCCTGTAATTGGGAAGACCCAGGAGGTCCAGCAGAGCTGAGATGTCCACATTCAAGGTCTCCAGAGCTTCCAGCCAGATGCCGCCACCCCCGTCTAAGGTCCCACTCCTCCGAGTCACAGCCCTGCCCTTCCTCACGCTGCGGTGGAAAATTAGACTGTCACTGAAACTCTACTACCCAAGCAATTAAGTACTGGGATGGATCCTCAGCCTCTTCTCCCCTCCACATGCAGAAGATGAGAATTGCTGCCAAGGAGGCCTCTGACTGGCATACTGTGTCTCGGATTAGTGGTTGATCACTTCCAGCCACGATATTGACAGCAGAGTCGTCTCATTCCATAGTCGTAATCTCACGCTTTGCTCTGTACCGCTTCATATCTGATGTATTACACCTGTGAGCCCCTTTCCTTATAGTACAATACCATCCCAGCTCCCCAAGGATGAAAACTCTCTAATGGTGGGGCAACAGCCTGCCAGCCATTCTCACTCTCCCCGCCCAGTGATGGGGTCCTGATTGCTGGTCAGCTGGCAAGTGCTCCAGCTCCAAAATCTCAATACAGAGCCACTCCTGGGACCAATGTCTTGGGTTGGGCGTCCTGGGAAATAGACTCTGAAACAGATATTGGCCTTCAGGAATCAGTGAGTGCTCTGGGAAACTCAGGCCGTGAAGGAGTATTCAATGCAGGATTGGGTGGAGGGAGAAGTTGACCTGGGATGTCACTGTCAGAGGCTGTGCACTTCGGATGGCTCTTTTGAATTGTCACAAATTGAGGCAAGGGGCCAGGCTCTTGTATGCATCAAGCCATTAATGGGTGTAGCTTCCCCCTTTAAGCAGGAAGAATATGGCTTGGTGCAGCAGCCTTCAAGCACGGGTGATTCTCGGAGGGGAAGTCACCAGTGAGCTGTCAGCCACCAATGCTGTTGGCGATTAGATGTCTTAATTGGGCATCTGGGTGGCACACACAGCATCTACTTCCTTGAATGCAGAAAAGAGTGAATCTATGTTTTACTTGTCTTTCCAACTACTTTAGAAATCCTTTGAAGCATCTGTTCAAGGATTTCTAAAGGATCATCTTCTATGGTCTTTTTAGAGCCAGCAAAGCTGGCTGCCCAGTAATTATGCCCGGTCCCTTAACCTTTGCAAGAAACGTTGAAAATGCCACTGTAATCCAATTTGGTTATTTCCTAGATGAAAAAAATGACATCTAAATTGTTTAAACAACTTTCCTAAAGTCTCACAGTGAATTTGTGATTGAGCCGAGACTTCATAAATATTTGATCAGCCTCGGAAACAGAGGCTTAAGAACATAGATTTCCTCTACTATACAAAAGAAGTCTGAAGGCCCAGAGTCGGTTGAAGGCTCTGCAGTAATCAGGGACTCCCCATTTTAATGCATGACCCCCATCCTCAAGGTCATCTCAAGGTTCCGTGAGGTTTCTGAAGATCTACCTGTCACTTCTGGTCCTAGTTTAGCAGCAGGAAAAATCGGGGAAAACAGAGGATACTCACTCTTTGAAGCACCTTTCCTGAAGACGCACTTACCCCTTCTGACCACATACCAGCGTGCCTTCCCCATCTGTAAGGGGAGCTCAGAAACGTACTTTTATTCTACATGACATTTTGCGCAGCAAAAAATAGGATTTTCATACTTTAGCACAAAGGTTAAAGTAAGTATTTGATAGGTAACATATAATCTCTAATGCTGTTAAAAAAAAGCCTACACTTGGAGATTATGCCTGGATCGGTCTCATCCTGGATGTAGGAACTCGTTGAAAGTTGTTTTATCTCTACGCCAGTGATTTTCTTTTTTTATTAAATCATAGCTGTGTACATTGATGCAATCATGGGGTAAAATGGGCTGGTTTCATATACAATCTGAAATATTTTTATCAAACTGGTTAACAAAGCCTTCATAGCATGTTCTTAGTTATGGTGTTCAGACATTTATATTCTGCATTCAGTAAGTTTCACCTGTACCCTTCTAAGATGCACCGCAGGTGTGGCCCCACCAATTAACCTCCCTCCACCCATCCTCCCCCTTCCCCTCCACTCCCTTTCCCCTTTCCCCTTCTTCTTGTGCTGTAATTGGTTTATAGCTTTCATATGAAAGCTATAAATTAGTTTCCTAGTAGGGCTGAGTACATTGAGTACTTTTTCTTCCATTCTTGAGATACTTTGCTAAGAAGAATAAGTGCCCATCGACCCATGAATGGATTAATAAACTGTGGTATGTGTACACTATGGAATATTATGCAGCCTTAAAGAAAGATGGAGACTTTACCTCTTTCATGTTTATGTGGATGGAGCTGGAACATATTCTTCTACGCCAGTGATTTTCAACTGGTGTGACCCTGGTGTGCTATGAGGGGATCTTAGGTGTGCTGCCAAAAATTTTAAAGATCATTAATTAAATTATTTTCGAAAGAAGTTCAAAGCACAGTAAGTATATTCTTTTTTTTACTTTTAATTTAATCAAAATAATTTAAGTGTGCCATGGGAACTTAACTATAGGTTCAAGTGTGCCCTGAGATAAAAAAGACAGAAAAACACTTTTACTTTTTACTTGTTGAAACAGACAATATTCTTCATCCTCAGGGATTTATGAACTAATGTGGAAAAGCACTTTACACAATGTCAAGTACACAGATATGCAGAATGTCTGTCCGTCCTTCTCCCACGTGACTGAATGATTTGGTTAGGACATGATGGCATTACACTCCACTGTCCTGTTAAAAAAATATCTGAGGAACGTTACTATCTTGTTCTCGAGCACCATTTGTTTGAGACATCTTTCCAGCGTCCCACCCATTTGTTGGGTATAGTTTTTTTTGGAAGAACAGAAAAGTCTGTCATGATGCTTTCAACAGGCTTTTCCTTAAATTCAGCTGGTGGTAGACAGACATAAAACCAAAACAACTCCTCACCCAGAGCATTTTTGAAATGAAAACCTTTCTTCTCCGTTTCATCCCATCTAGACCAGATCCAGGCTGTAATTATGGCCACACACACTTCCCAGACAGATATTCCCGTGTCCCGCAGCCACCGTTTCCTCTACACCAGGGGCTCTCAACCTGTGGGTCGCCACCCCTTTGTAACAATGAAAATACCTCCTGAATATCAGATTTTTACATTACGATTCATAACAGTAGCAAAATTACAGTTAGGAAGCAGCAACGAAAATAATTTTATACAGTTATAAAGTAGCAGTGAAAATAATTTTATGGTTGGGGGTCACCACAACATGAGGGGCTGTATTAAAGGGTCGCAGCATTAGGAAGGTTGAGAACCACTGAACTACACAGCCCTCTTTGGTGGCTCAGCCTCTTGGGCAGCTCATGTTTAGGACTCAGGCCCTGTGCAGAGGTGGGGACAGAGGTGTGGACATAAAAGTCCTTATTTTTGAGAAATCCCAGTGCAGTAAGGGAGACCAATGTGTAAATAGACAATGTCGCTCACATTATTGAAAGCTCTCTAAAGGGAGCAGCTAACCCAGCCGGGGGTGGGGTGCTCAGCGAGGACTTCCCCCAGGCGATGATGGCCAAGCTAAATCTTAAAGGACAAAGGGGAGCAGAATGATATTCCAGGAGAGACAGCAGCAAGGGCAAAGGGGTGGTGGCGTGACACAGCTTGGAGTGTCTTAGAAACTGCGGGTGGCTTGGTGACAGGTTATGAGTAAGGAGAGGAGAAGGACTCTTCATTATTGAAAGAGCCACTGGGTCTGACATGTGCAGTTTTAATGTTTTGCCCGAACGTCCCTCTCTTCATGAATCCTGGAAGGCAGCAAACTCCCTACCAGAGCCAGCCTGTCAGTGATGGGGACAGTGTGGGATGCGGAGCAGGAAGGCCCGGTAATTGTTCTGTAATTGATCACTGCAAGGGTTACTTCCAGTTTTAAGACTCTGTGATTCTGAATGCTGCCAGAGCACGTTCTGCAGAGATGTGTTTGTCTGCAAACATCTGGCCTTAAGTTTCTTTGTGTCTTCTTGGCAGTCTCTGATTCTCTTTAAATAAAAAATACACAGGAATAAAAATGAACAGTTTGAACACCTACGTTGCACTAAACTGCCACTTCCGTGTGTCTTCTCCTTTAAGCCTCGTGGATGCTTAAGGTAAAATGACTAGCCTGCATTTCTACAGATGAAGAGCTCAGTCCAGAGGTTAAGTGACACGCCTTACAGCACGCAGGCCGTGGGTGATGGAGCGGGGAGCTGAATCTAAGATTGCCTGACTCTAAAGTCTGTACAAACTTCTGTGCCATCCTGAATGTCCTGGCTGGCTCACGGGGAAATTTGTTTTAGTCTTTTCCTTCTCAGTTTTAAATCCCTGCTCTTTGGGAGACTTTTTCTCTGAAGTCTGACCTTGAACTTTGGACAGTAACCAATACTTCCGAATGAGATACCCCAAACGCACCGAGGTTGGGCGTCCCTGAGAGAGGGGCTTGTTTGATGGTTCACTCTTTATTAGCAAGTTTTTGCCACAGATGTTTTGTAATGTCCCAGTCTCTTAGAAAGTCTGACCTCGGAACGCTGCAAACCACCCCCCATTTGTGTTCAAGGCCCAGAAGGGGCAGAAGTTTGCGCATGTTCACACAGGGACTGAGCAGAATTTGATGCAATTTCGTGAGAAGGTTGTGTCTGGATTTACCATCTCCCTTCTTCGAATGGATTTTCAGCTCTGGGAAGAGATGTAATAGGCTGAGCATGAGGCTGGACACGCAGCCTGTGGCAGGAGTCACTGTGCCTGTTCAGAAACCAATGTCAAAACCGTGGCGAGGGTGGGAGGGGATCGTCAGGTTCCTGCCGACTTGTGGTCTTCATCAGAGAGCTGATCATTCTCAGCAGGAAGCCCTGGGCCGAGGGCAAGTGGGGACCATGTGTGTGTCACAGAGAATTCTGTCTCCAGGAAGGAAAGGGGTTCACACACTATCCAGGACAATCTCTTTTTCACAAATGAGCACACTGAGGCTCAGAGAGGAGAAGTGATTTGTCCATAGTCGCAGAGCCAAGGAGCAGCCAGGGGCAGGATCCAAAGCCACAGCTTCTGATGTAGGAAGGGCTGTGTGTCGGGGTCACAGCACCCACCCTCCGCTCCCATCCCAGGGCTGTGTGTCGGGGTCACAGCACCCACCCCTCAGCTCCCATCCCAGGGCTGTGTGTCTGTGTCGACAGCACCCGACCCTCCGCTCCCATCCCAGGGCTGTGTGTCGGGGTCACAGCACCCACCCTCAGCTCCCATCCCAGGGCTGTGTGTCGGGGTCACAGCACCCACCCCTCAGCTCCCATCCCAGGGCTGTGTGTCGGGGTCACAGCACCCACCCCTCAGCTCCCATCCCGGGCTGTGTGTTGGTGTGAACAGCACCCACCCTGAGCTCCCATCCCGGGGCCTGCTGTTCCCTAGATGCGTGTCATTAGCAAGCTGCTTCATGTTTCTGAGTGTCAGCCTCCCTGTCTGAAAACAAGGTCAGTGGTCTATACCCAAGAGCATTGCTGTGAGGTCAAAATGAGCCTGCAACCCAGGTGAAAGTGTCTGGTGCCCAACAGTGATTCCGTTCCAGTCCAGAGCCTCCTGCCCCACCCTGAAGAGGGAGGGAGGTGTCGCTGGTTGTGTTAAATATAAAAGTGTGAGTTAGGAAGTCAGTGTGTGAGAACACCCAGATGTTCTGGGAAGAAAGGAGCAACACCCCAAGCATAGGTGTGAGCCGGAGTCCAGGAGGCCAGAGGGGCTGCAAGGGCAGGGGGCGTGCCACTGTTCCCTGCCATGTGGAGTAGCTTACTCTTAGTCCCATAGGTGACGGGAAACCAGGAGAAGGGCTGGAATTGTGCTATTTATCTATCTATTTTTTTTTTAGACAGAGTGTCCTTCTGTCACCCTAGGTAGAGTGCATTGATGTCACATCTCCCAGCAACCTCAACCTCTTGGGCTCAAGTGATCCTCTTGCCTCAGCCTCCTGAGTAGCTGGAACTACAGGCATCTGCCACAACACCCAGCTATATATATATATAATAATAAATATATATAAAAATATATATATATATATTTTGCTTGTACAAAGGTCTTTATTGGGGTGGAGGGGGAGCAGCATTAAGAAGGAGGGAGAAAGAGAGAGAAAGGGGGAGAGAGGAGAGCGCTTTTTATTTATTTATTTTTTAAGTATAGACAGGGTCTTGCTCTTGCTTAGGCTGGTCTCTGAACTCCTCAGCTCAAGCAGTCCACCGTCCTTGGCCTCCCAGCATGCTGGGATTACAGGTGTGAGCCGTCCCACCCAGGCCATCTGGTGCTTTTCAAAGTACCCTGTGAGGACTGTGTGTCTAGGTGAGTGTGAATAAGGGGTCACTATTAATAAAAAGACAAGATTGCCCAGGAGAAAGGTGTTTGGGGTCAGACCAGGACAGGAGCAGTTAACCTGGCCTAGAAAGCAGAGATGGGGGTTGGGAACTAATTTAGTACAGAGGGTGAGGGGGGGGGGAGGCATCTGTTAATATAACAATTCCTTTTCCTGGCATTAAAACACTAACGCTTGTATATGCGGAAGTCACTGTAAACAAAATGAGAAAGATGAAAGGTGGATGGGGATGTATTTGCTATATAAAGTAAAGACAATGGACTATATATAGGTATTACATAAGACTATCAATAAGACAAAAGTTTTTAAAAAACTAATAGTATGGTGGTGCCTGTGGCTCAGGGAGTAGGGCGCCAGCCCCATATACCGAGGGTGCTGGGTTCAAACCCAGCCCCAGCCAAACTGCAACAAAAAAATAGCTGGGTGTTGTGGCAGGCACCTATGGTCCCAGCTGCTCGGGAGGCTGAGGCAAGAGAATTGCCTAAGCCCAAGAGCTGAAGGTTGCTGTGAGCTGTGACGCCATGGCACTCTACCGTGGGTGACAAAGTGAGACTCTGTCTATACAAAAAAAAAAAAAAAAAAAAACTAATAGTAAAAAAAAAAACTGATATGAACAAATAAATCACAGAAGCAGAAACCCAAAAGGACATTCAACTTTGGAAAAGAAGTTCAATCTCCCCAGTCATCAGAAAAAACAAATTCAAATGCTGAGGAATTATTTCAAAAAGTTAAAAATCTGACAATGCCAAAAGTTGAGCATGTGAGCCAACGAGAAGGCTCGGATACTCCTGGTGCAAATCTACCTTGTCACACCACCTCTTTGCCACCGTCTAGTAAATCTGACGATGGCTGCATCCCACATCCCAGCGATTCCACCTGCGAGCAGAAAGTGCAGAGAGCTCTGCATGCAGATATAGAGAAGCAACCTTAATCCCTATCACAGAGAGGGAATTCCAGGATACATGTCCAGTAGAATACTTTACAACAGTTGAAAATAAATGAACTGGGCAATTCTGGTTCTGGCCAAGATGGAACGAGCACACTTTAAACTGTCTTTCTCACTAATTACACCTGAAAACCCTGGAGAGAAAGTAGAAAGCAATTATCAGAGGACCCTGAGAAGTAAACAATAGCGGCATTGCATGTGTTAGGGAGTGAAATAAAAACTCGAACACAGCTGACATAGGAGTGTATGAGTCAGGGTTCTCCAGAGAAACAGAAGCGTGTGTGCGTGCACGCACGTGTGTGGAGATGGACTTATCACAAGGAATAGGGTCACATGATTATGAAGGCTGTAAAGTCCCAAGACCTGAGACCTAGGACAGCTGAGGGTGTAGCTCCAGTCTGAGTGTCAGGAGTACCAGGACAGTCAATGCTGTTTGTGGACCAGTCTGCAGGCTGGCATACTTGAGACCAAGGAAGGGCTGATGTTTCAGTTGGAGTGAGAAGGCAGGGAAAAACCAATATCTCAGCAGGCCAAGTCAGCCAGGCAGGAGGAATTCTGTCTTATGTATGGGAGGATCAACCCTTTTGTTCTAGTTACGCCTTCAACTGATTGGATGAGGCCCACCCACAGTGGAGAGGGCAATCTGATGTACTCAGTCTCTTCAAATATTAGTTCTGGCCGTGAACAGCCATGCAGATACACCCAGCCAACTGATTGGACACCCTGTGGCCTAGTGAGCTTGGTACATAAATTTAATTATCACTGGGGATAAGTTTCCTGGGTGGTTTTCCCTTCCTTTATCTCTGCCTTAGCCTCTGAGACAGCCTGGACTGTGCAGTAAGCATGGATGGTGAAAACCCCAAGACTCTTATGGCTACAGGACCCAGAAGGATGGAGGCAGCTTCATTATATTTTACTCTTTTTATTCTCTTGTGTTGGTGCCACAGCAAACACTAGTCCTATGGGGTGGTGGCAGTAGTGGCTTGGTGGGCAATAAAAAGTGCTAGAGAAAATTCTTTCCTCCACCAGAAGAGGTGGGAAAAGACATCCCTGTGATCTAAAGTCTGTGGGGAAGGGATCTTCATTATTTTGTTCTTCCCTTTCTTTTTTTCTCACTGGTTTATTTTCAAGGTGGGTACAGTTGTGAAAAGTGTGTGACAACACGGGAGGGTAAGCCCCTGGCTTTCTATCCAGCACACCAAGGGGAAAGGATCTTGTGTATAGGAGAATGTAGAAATTATAGAGAAGAATGGACTTCAGAAAGCAGGAAACTCACCCACTGTGATGGTTAACTTTACATGTCAACTTGACAGGACCACTGGGTGCCTAGACATTTTTGTTAAACATTACTCTAGGTGTGTCTGCAAGGTGGTTTCAGGATGAGATTAATTATCAGCCCTTTTGTTCTGGTTATGCCTTCAACTGATTGGATGAGGCCAACCCACAGGGGAGAGGGTAATCTGATTTACTCAGCCTGTCATTTCAAATGTTAATCCTGCCCATGAACAGCCATGCAGACTGTGATAGGCTGAGTACATCACAGGCTGATAGATTGTCCTTCCCAGTGTGGTGGGCCACATCCAAGCAGTTAAAGGCATGACCAGAACAAAAAGGCTCACGGCCACGACTGACATACGAGAAACTGAGACTGAAGTATACTGCAGAGATCACTTCTTAGTTCCCAGACTGTAATAGCACTGGAAGGGCTTTACAAATAAAATTGGCATTGGAACCAGAGCCCACAAAATATAGGTTGGGATTTGTGGTATGAACCTAATTATGTTGATCACTTAAAAAAAATCAATATTCTTCAGACATTTGTGACAGGACTCAGAGTCTTATAATATTCAAATTTGTCTAAGATACAATTTG
Organism: Arctocebus calabarensis; assembly: GCA_963573935.1. NCBI lineage: Eukaryota > Metazoa > Chordata > Mammalia > Primates > Lorisidae > Arctocebus > Arctocebus calabarensis. Next base: position 13,572 of record CAUYON010113414.1, read on the forward strand.
AAGTTAATCACTATAGGAAGAATAAAGAACCAGGAAAATCTCAACCATCCTGAAAGGAAAGAATAATCAAATAGATGCCAACACCAAACTGACCCAGATGGTGGGATAACTAGATGCAGATTTTAAGGAATCTATTACAATACACTCCATGAACTGAGAGCAAGCATTATTGGCATAAATAAACATTTAGAAATTTCCAGCAAAGGAATAGAAAATAGTGAACAAATATTAATTTTATTAACTAAAAGATATGATGACAGAAATTTAAAAAATTTCATTGCAAGGGTCATTAACATAATGAGAGATAGAGTCAGTGAATTTGAAGGTCAGGGATTGGACTGGCCATCTTTTCTTATAAAGGGGCAGATAATAAATATTTTAGAATTCTATGGCCATAAACTCTGTCACAACTCCTCAGCTCTACAATTGCAGCATGGTAACAGGCACAGACAACACATAAATGAGTGGGGGCTGGCTGTTTCAATAAGTCTTTATTTATCAAAAAACACAGCTTAGATTTGTCCTCTGGATTATAATTTTCTGATCACTAGAAGTTAATCTGACCTGATAAATCAGACAAAATGACTGAAAAAAAAAAAAAAAAACAACAACCAGAAAGAGGAGCAAGTGAAATAATATCAAAAGAATAATAGAATTCATGTCACTGGGGTTCCAGAAGTGAGGAAAAAGAGATGAATAGTAGAAAAATATTTGAAAAAATAATGGCTGAAAAATTCTAAGATATGATGAAAGACATGGATTTACAGCTTGCAAAACCTTAGTAAAGATAGAGAAGATAAACTCAAAGTGAAACACACGGAGACATATCGTAATCAAATTAAATATAACGGAAAACATCTTGAAAGTAACCAGAGAAAACTGGGATCAATGACTGGTTATTTCTCATCAGAAACCATGGAGACCAGAAAACAGTGGAACAATACTTTTGAAGGACTACAAAAAAAGAACTATAAACCCAGAACTGTATATCGAGTGAAAATATTCTTTAGGAGCAAAGACAAAATTAAGAAATTCTCAGATAGGGCGGTGCCTGTGGCTCAAAGGAGTAGGGCGCCAGCCCCATATGCTGGAGGTGGTGGCTTCAAACCCAGCCCCAGCTAAAAACTGCAAAAAAAAAAAAAAAAAAAAAAATTCTCAGATAAAGGAAACTTAATAAAATTTGTTACTAGTTGACCTGCTTGAAAACAAATGCTAAAGGAAGTTCTCTGAGAGGAAAAAAAATTATAACAAAGGAAAACTTGAACTTTAGCAATGAAGAAAGAACAAGTGACAAGAAAATATACATATTTCCAATATTAGGAACAACAACAACAAAAAAGTGTATCATTACAGATACCACAGATAGACAACTCATATTCAACAACTAACATGAAATAAACACGTTCCTTAAAAGACACAAACTACTAAAACTCATTCATGAAGAAATACGTGACCTACATAATTCTGTATCTATTAAAGAAATTGAGTTAATAGTTTAAAACCTTACAATGAAGAAAAGTTTGGATACAGGTGGTTTCAGTGATGAATTGTACAAACATTAAAGAAAGAAATAATATTGATTACATGCCATCTTTCAGAAAATAGAGAAAAGAGAACACTCCCCGTTCATTTTATGCAGCCAGCATTATCCTGATGCAAAAAACATCTGCGATACAAATAGATTTTTAAAAATTAAATAAAATATCAACAAATCAAAATCCAGCAGTATATAAAAAGGATGATAGTTCACAGTCAAACAGAGGCAATTTGAGGAATGCAAATATGGTTCATCATTTAAGAATCAAAGAATTGGCTTGGTGCCCGTGGCGCTCAGTGAGTAGTGCGCTGGCCACACATACCAAAGCTAGTGGGTTTGAGCCTGGTCCGGGCCTGCTAAAAAACAAGGACATCTGCAACCAAAAAAAAAAAAAAAAAGTAGCTGGGTGTTGTGGTGGGGCCTGTAGTCATAGCTCCCTGGGAAGCTGAGGCCAGAGAATTGCTTAACCCAAGAGTTAGAGGTTGCTGTGAGCTGTGATGCCAGAGCACTCTACCAAGGATGACATAATGAGACTCTGTCTCAAAAAAAAAAATTCAAAGAATGTAATCAATCACATTAACAAACTAAGGAAAATCTGCATGAAAATAGATGCAGAAAAAGCAACATCCATCCCTGACACCTCAGCTGACTGGAAATAGTAGAGCTCTTTCTTCACTTGACAAAGGGCTTCTATAAAAATCTACCATTTCGTGTTTCTACATGAACAAATCTCAAAAATGAACCGTAGCATGAGAAAGGAAATGACAGGATATTTATACATGCGGTGTGATACTGTTTATAAAAATTTTCGTTGTATGTAAAAATGTTTGCAAGGGACTAGCAAACATTCAAATCAGACTCGTGGCCATATCTGGGGAGTGAGAGAAGTAGGGTGGGAGCTGTAGCCCACAAGGGTCTGCAGCTGGACGGTAATGCTCTCTTTATAAAATATATGAATCAAATAAATAATAAAATACATGAATCCAACATGGCCAAATGATAAGATTTAAAGGGCAAAATAGAAAAATCATGACTGTGTATGCATGATCCTCTATTCTTTCCTGCGTGATATTTTGTATTTTTAAAAACATAGAGATACGATCCATCTAACACGTATGAATACCGTGATAAAATCTCGTTCACTCCCTTGTAAGCACAGAGCCTGGGAAAGGAGGGGAGAAGTTTGGGTCTTGGAGGGCGTCTGGCAGAGGACACTAATAATTCTTGAAAACTCATCACACACCAGATAGTGTTCTAAAGTATTAACTTACTTATTTTACCCAACAACCCTATTAGGCTGGCACACGCATCTTCATTTACAGATGGAGATATCAAAACCCAGAGGGGCTGAATCACTTACTCTAAGCCAGAAAGCTAGAAAATGGGGGAGCTGGGATGACACCCAGGCAGTCCCAAATGTTCAGCTGGTCCCATTGAGAATTGCTGTGCTTGCTGTGTGGACATTGGTGTAGACTCAGGCAAGGCTGGGAGCAGGAAGAGGGTGGAGGGATATTATAATCTAAACCTGTTCTTTTCTTCTGATTGATTTCCTTACTGAATTCATATATATATATATATATATATATTTTTTTTTTTTTTTTTCCTTTGTAGAGACAGAGTCTGACTATCACCCTCAGTAGAGTACTGTGGCGTCACAGCTCACAGCAACCTCCAACTCCTGGGCTTAGGCGATTCTCTTGCCTCAGCCTCCCGAGTAGCTGGGACCACAGGCGCCCGCCACAACACCCGGCTATTTTTCTGTTTTGCAGTTCGGCCGAGGCAGGGTTTGAACCCTCCTTCGGTATATGGGGCCGGCAACCTACTCGCTGAGCCACAGACTCCGCTCATGAATTCTTATCTATTTTATTTAGCAACTCGTTTCCTCATGTCTGCCCCGTCTTTTCCTTTGTTTATAGTGGCTTTTCTCCCATGGGAGTTTTTACTCTGCTCTGAGAAATGGAAACTGATCCAGTGGTGAAGGAGAGGGGGAGAGAAGTTCATGCAAAGTCGTGACAGCAGCAGAAATGGTGAGGTTTAGCGAAGCTTCCTCCCTCCTTGTCACTGGCAAAGCAGGCTGGCTAAGCTTCGAGACTGCCTAATTCTCCCTGCCCTGGCATGGCCAAATTTCTTGTCATTTCTGAAGGTGGCCTAACGCTTCAACTGGCATTTCCCGCAGTACCCACAAGCACCTGAGGGCCTGGGAGGCTGGATGACTCAATACCTTCTAGAAGCCAAGACCTGGCCACGATTTGGGACGTGATCCTCAGGACTTAGGAAAGAACATGAGAACAATACAGACGATAGAGCAAGGTTTTCATTAAGATTGGTTTATTCAGGTGAAGAAACGCTCCTTTTTCATACGGGTGTGATTTCCAAAGGGCACGTAGTTAAAATTTCTTTTTATGCAGGTTTAGTGACATTAGATGGTAAATTTACTGACTTCCAACGTTCTTATTTTGCCACACAAAAAGTTGGCAGCAACCTGTTAAAGTCTCAAAGTTATTTTTATATTATTCATTTAAATTAAAAAAAAAATCTGAGAACTATCATAAAGGAAAGAGCATTAAAGGCTTAAAACATGCTTTTTCAGTTCTGTCCCATGTAGAAATATTAGCTCTACAACCAGAACTCAAGTCTCTCAACTTTGGGGTCATGGTTTCTTCACTGAAAAGGGATAATTTTACTCACCCCGAAGGACATCTGAGAACTAAATGAAGCAGTACCAGGATGGCGCTCCGCTCCACTGCAGCTCACTCGGGGTTATTTGCTGGACTCTCTCTTCCTGGCAGGCAGGGACTGGATTTTATTTTCCTTCCCTGACAATCATCTGATTTAGACCTGGACTGTAGTAGGTACTCAAAAGTTGTCTGTTAAAAATCACAACAAAATGCCATATTATACCCCTTAGGCTAGCTACCATCAAAAACAAAATTAAAAAAAAAAAACCCAGAAACTAATAAGTATTAATGAAGATGTAGAGAAACTGAAATTCTTGTACCTTACTGGTGGGAATGTGAAATGATGCTGTCTTTGTGCTAAATAGTATGGCAGTTCCTCAAATATGGTAGAATTACCATTTGATCCAACAATGACCCTTCCAGGTATAGACCCAGAAGTGATGGAAGTAGGAATGTGAGCAAGTGTCTGTACACAGGCTCATGGCAGGTGTGTGTACACCAGGCTCATGGCAGGTGTATGTATACCAGGCTCATGGCAGGTGTGTGTACCCCTTGGTCATGGCAGGAGTCTATACACCTTGCTCATAGGTATCTGTACACCAGGCTCATGGCAGGTATGTATACACCTTACTGATGGCAGGTGTCTGTACATCAGGCTCATGGCAGGTGTGTGTACACCTTACTGACGGCAGGTGTCTGTACACCAGGCTCATGGCAGGTATGTTTACACCTTACTGATGGCAGGTGTCTGTACATTAGGCTCATGGCAGGTGTGTGTACACCTTACTGACGGCAGGTGTCTATACACCTTGCTCATAGGTATCCGTACACCAAGCTCATGGCAGGTATGTGTACACCTTACTGACGGTAGGTGTCTGTACACCAAGCTCATGGCAGGTATGTGTACACCTTACTGACGGTAGGTGTCCGTACACCAAGCTCATGGCAGGTATGTGTACACCTTACTGACGGTAGGTGTCCGTACACCAAGCTCATGGCAGGTATGTGTACACCTTACTGACAGCAGGTGTCTGTACACCAGGCTCATGGCAGGTGTGTGTACCCCTTGCTCATGTCAGGTGTCTATACACCTTGCTCATAGGTATCCGTACACCAGGCTCATAGCAGCATTACTTACAATAGGCAAAAGGTAGGAGCAGCTCAAGTGTTGACTAACAATGAGTGGGTGAACAAAACGTGGTCTCCACATACAACGGAATATTATTCAACCTAAAAAAGGAAGGAAATTCTAGCACAGGCTGCAACATAGATGGGCCCTGAGGACATTATGCTAAGTGGAATAAGCCAGGCCCCAAAGGACAAACACTGCCATCCCTCTCTCACATGACGGGTCTAGAGTAGTCAAATTCATGGAAACAGAAAGTAGAACGGACTGCCAGGGGCTGGAAGGAAGAGGAAATGGAGGCTTATTGTTTGATGGTTATGGAGTTTCGGTTTTGCAGCAGGAAGAGTGTTCTGTGGATGAGGGTGGGGGATGGTGGCAGGACAGTGTGAATGTGCTTTATGCCACTGAATTGTACCCTTAAACAGGGTTCAAATAGCAAATCGTATGTGTATTTTACCACATTTTAAAATAAAAATTTAAAAAACGGGTTTTTTTCTGTTGTTGTTAAATGAAAGAGCTAATAAAGAAATGAGGAGAAGGAAGCCACAGAGACATGTGAGGCCAGAGTCCTCCGGGGGAGGAAACAGTCAGGGAGAGGACTGCTGGCCTGCATCCAGGGAGGGTGGGCAGAGGAAACTGCCAGCAGGCCGATCACGCAGAGCTGTGGGCAGAGGGGACCTGAAAGGAGAGAATAGGTCAGTGATTAAATGAGCGAATGGACGTAAGGGGGGGGCCTGGAAGCCCGGCGGGGTGTCTGGCTGCTGTGGGCCAGTAGCAGAGCTTCTGCACCTGCCCCGCTGCCCAGCCCCAAAGTGTACACCTGCCCCAAGACCCAGTGGACCAGCACAGGGCATCCCAGGGCCCAGGATCCTCTGATAGACCCTCCACACTTGCATTTCCTGACAGTGACTCTGCCTGGACTAGGGGAAGTGTGTGTCTCACTCACAGCCGGCCGGGGCTCTAGCATCCAGGCACATCTCGGTTTCTGCGGTGGGAGGAGGAAGTGGAAGGACGGCGGAGCTGTTGCTTTTATCTCATAATTAGATTAGAAATCGGCAGGTGGCTCAGAAGTGGGCCCCACCCACAGGAGGCCTACAGGAGAGTCACCCTGCTCGGTGGCCTCCTCTCTCCGTGCAGGGGCTCAAGTGTTTGCATCCTTGAGAAAAGACCTTTGGTGTGCTTCACATGGAAACCAGATTCCCAAAAACTGCCTTCGACTTCACCTGTCACTCATATATTCACTCATTCATTTATTCCTTTGTTGAATGATCAGCTACTGTGTGCCAAATGCATACGTGTATATTCCCAGACCAGACATTGAGAATACACCCAAAGACTTTATTCTTCAGATGCTTACAGAATCAATGACAGAATGAAATAAACCTTGCAGCTAAATACGAGTACTGGTAATCAAAACATAAAAATAAATTGGTTAACATTTACTATCACTACATATTTACCATATGTCAGGCATTGTTCTAAATTTGCATCATTTAATCCCCAGGAAAACCCTGTGAGGTGGTCACTAACATCAGCCCATTTTACAGATGATAATACTGAGGCATGACATACAAAGTGGCAAGGGCACAATGCTGCTGGGAAGCGGTGCAACCAGGAGTGGTGAGCAGAGCAGGCTGGGCTGCCTCTGTATGAAGACGCACAGGATGGGTCAGGTGCAGGCCTGCTGCTGTGACGGGAACAGATGGGAGGCAGGCATGACAAGAAGTTGGCCCGACAGGGGAAGATGGGGGCAGAGAATCAGTGAGGACTTTCGTCAGTAAAATTTCCGCCAATCAGAAGTTTCAAACGGAACTGCGACTGGGAGCCAGAGAAGCAGAGCCAGGGTATGTGTCCCGGAGGGTACAAGATAGGAGAGGCAGGGCAGCACTGGGAGAGCGGCCTGGGCAGGCAGGGCACCTGGGGGAGGCAGAGCTCATTCCTTCGGGCACCGGGGTACCAAGGTTGGGATTTTACACTGAAGTGATGTGATCACAGACACCACTGTAAGACTTTCGCAGGGGTTTTATTTATGGTTTGGGCGGACTAATACTGACCAACACGGGAATCCCAATAAATTCTCGGAAGGGCCTGGTGAGTGTCCATTTGTACCTCCTGCCCTCACATACCTATTCTCTGGTCTGTGCTGTGCCACAGAGAGGTTGACCCTTGTGGTCGCACTAAGGGGATCCCCTATGGTCACAAGGAGGGGACTCCCTTGCCTGCCGTTACCCAGTTGGGTTTAGCCAGAGGCAGACATCAGCAGGTGATTAAGGGGGGGGAGGAGAGTCAGGCTGGGAACCTCCCCAGCCCCTTCCCTCCTCTGTGCCAGGTCCATGAGGGGCTGGGCTCCTGCCTGTGGCCCCTTCTCTATAGCTGCCCCAACAACTACCCTTCTCTTGTCCCTGCAGGCTTGGGGCAGGAAGGTTTCTCCACTGTTTTTAAGTCTCTGGGCGCCTCAATACGCCTTAGCCCCGTCCTTGCAAAGTAAATCCCAGATCCTAGCAGAGTAAGCCTTCTTTTTCTTGATGATAATTAGTCCTACTGAGAACCTGCCTGGGAACAACTACCATTTATGGAATAGCTACTGTGTGCTTGGGGCTTCAAATGCATTTTTTTTTCATTTAATTCTCATCACTGCCCCGCCCCATGAATTATGAGCCATTTATATCTATTTTTGAAATGAGGAAATTGAGCCAGGAACATAGACATTAAGTTAACTGCTCAAGCCTGTAAGCCTCCCGTCCAGGACCATACATCTAGTCGAAAGCAGAGTTGGAATTTGAACCCAGGCCTCTGGACCCCCAAATTCATCCTCTGTTCATTGCTCCAGGTCACTCAGTAATTCTTGTAAATGTTTAATTTGTCAGACTCTAGGAACCTGGGAAGGACAACAGTAGTAACATCCCTGGGGAAGGTGGAGACGGCGCATTGGAGGATACACGTGTTGTTGAGGAGTGGTGGACTTAAGTAAAAGTTCCGGAACTTTGCCTTCCCTATTCTGGTGGAAAACACCATGGTAGGTAATTCCCCAGAATACCCCTCATTTCTCAATTGGCAGTCGGAGGGGAGCTTTGGCCCTTAATGACTTCAAAAACGGGAGGAAACTCATTTCTTCAACTCCCAAAGCAGAAAGCAAAAAGTGTTTATTTATAGAGAAGAATTTCATTATTCTCTAAAATCACTTGTAGGCTCCTGCACCAAAGCTTAGGAACAGGCGCACGATGGCTGCCAGTGGTCAAGGGAAACCACCTTGTTCTCATGACAGGGCTGTGGCTGAAACAGCCCTCCCCCAAAACGATACGAGAGGAATGGCACAACCAGCCAGGGGGAGATTCTAAAACGCTCTGGTTTGCTTTTTATTTTTTTCCAGTGTCTTCAGGGCTGAAGAAGGCAGTGAGATGGATTCTACAAGTGGCCCAAAATGCAATGCCTCTTGAACTAGGCACTGTGGGGCTGCCCCGGTGCCTCCCACCTTCCCCTCTGACCTGGACCCTCTCAGCCAGCCGTCTGCAGCCGGCATGGAGACAACACAGTAAAGATAGTATTTGCACTGCCAGAGTCAGCAGCTCCTTGCGCTTCACAAAACTCATTCACATTATTCTAACAAAAATGGCTACCTTTAGCCCAAGTGCCAACCTCCTATGCTCACGATTTTCTTTTATCTTAACAACCACTGTTCAGAAATATCATGGTGGTCTTCCTTGGAGAGATAAAGAAAGTGAGGCTTGGAAGGTGAAATACCGTGCTCCAAATCGAGCAGTAAGGACGCAAGCTGAGCTGTAAGCCCAGGCTCATAGAAAAGTCTTTTGCTTGGAGACAGTTCTGGGAATTAGCATGTCTTCCCGTTTTTCAGTTGGAGAAACCAGAGGGACCAGGGCTCAGGGCAGCCCCAGGCCATGCTCCGTCTGTCCAAGCGTGTGGCTGCATCACTGGAGGCCCTGACAAGTGCCACCTGCTGGGCCAGCCATTCAGGAACCTTTGGTTTCAGACACAATCAGGTGCCCACATCAGCTCAGGCATAGCCACAGCCTCATTTATGATGCATCAAGCCTTATGTATATATGACCCTCCAAACGCCAAGGGGTGGTGCCGGAATCTAACACCAAAGGGGCCAACCTCAACACTGAGTGGGGTTCACCTCGCCTTCAAGCTCACGAGGGAGGAATCAGATCTAGAGAAAACGCTCCTGCCTGGAATGCTCTGCATACAGTCCTGTGGACCTGCACACTTTGAACAATGCCCCTCACCAGCTGTGTATCCTCAGACAAGGTACTGAACCTCTCTGAGCCCCATATCCTTCAGAACTGGTATAAGTTTCCACAGTCAGGAGCTCGTTCCTTCTGAAAAGTTGTCTTGAGGAGGAGATCAAGCCGAGCCTTTTAGACACGGGGCAGTGCTGGTGCAGAAGAACAAAATGACTAGCAAAACACCAAGCCCCCCACCAAAGTTCATAGCTTATTTTAAATGTGGGCACTTTTACACCCTTCCAAAGAAGAGTGCATATGCCTACGGTTATAAATCCTGCTCTTCCTTTACAGCATTTCAGAGTAGATAAATCTATACAGCTATCTTGTCTGACAACTCCACTTGGCATGAAACTCGAGGTCCAGAAAGGGAGGCCGTACCCTGGCATCTCACAAGGCCTTGGACCCAAACACCAGAGCTCTTTCCTCTAGGGCTTGTTGACTATTTAAAGAATCCCCTCCTCTGCATACGGGAATAGTCATCTTTAACTTACAGCATTTTTCTGGGGATAATGAGGATGAGGAAAAGGAACACGTTCCCTGCGCTGGAGCAGCAGGTGTTTGTCAAGAGCGATCATTTCTTCCAAGTGGTCATGTGATACCTCTTCAGTGATGCTAAAGAAATGATGTGATGGGTCTCTAAGAGGCATTGCTTAAAAATCTGATTGTGCTTTGATTTGTTTCCAGGGTGTATATCGACCTTATTTCAAAATTTTAACTATCACTGGAGGTAGACATACCTGATTGTGCCTCTCAAAACGAGCCTCTGGGTGCTGGAAGGCCTTGTTTATAGGAAACTCCAATTCCTGATTCTAACTCTATAAAAGCCCAGAGGTTACTGCTTAAAGTGGGCAGTGAGTTCTCAGCTTCTCTAACACCAGCTGATTTTTGCCCAATAGGAAGAAAAATCTATCTTCTTCCCTATGCTGGTTTCTTTTTTTTGACAGAGTCTCAAGCAGTCACCCTGGGAAGAGTGCTGTGGCATCACAGCTCACAGCAACTTTAAACTCTTGGGCTTAAGTGATTCTCTTGCCTCAGCCCCCAGGTAGTGGGGACTACAGGCAGCTGCCACAATGCCTGGCTACTTTTTTTTTTTTTTTTTTTTGGTAGAGACAGAGTCTCACTTTATCGCCCTGGGTAGAGCGCTGTGGCGTCACACTGCTCACAGCAACCTCCAGCTCCTGGGCTTAAGCAATTCTCTTGCCTCATCCTCCCGAGTAGCTGGGACTACAGGCCCCGCCACAGCGCCCGGCTATTTTTTTGTTTTTGCAGTTCGGCCGAGGCTGGGCTTGAACCCGCCACCTTCGGTATATGGGGCCGGCGCCCTACTCGCTGAGCCACAGGAGCTGCCCATACTTTTTTGGTTGCAGTTGTCATTGTTGTTTTAGCCGGCCCAGACCAAGTTCGAACCCGCCAGCCTCGGTGTATGTGGCCAGTGCCCTACCCAGGGAGCTGCAGGTGCCTCCGCTGATGTTGTTTTTTAAACTTAACTGCAGGGATGCTTCATATTTATTTTAAACCTTGGTGAGCCGCTCCAAAAATATATCTTCACATCTGATATAGCCTGTGTGCAGCCTCTGCTAGTCTACGTATTAACATCACGTGGTTTCTCTTCTGCTGCTTATTGCAATCAGGGCATCTTCTTCCCTGAGGTCCACTGGACGGCACGATCAGGTTACCCTGCTTAGTTCTGAGGCCAAGGTCGCAGGCCATGAGTGTTAGAGTGTGGGAACTCCACACGCTCAAGGTCGGGTCTCTGTTGTGCCCTTTACCAGCAGAGCAAGTGACATCATTTCTCTGATTGAGCCTCAGTTTCCTTGTTTATAGACATCACCCTGGGTCTGTGAGGAGTAAATGACGTGGCAGGTGTAAAAGGCTCTGCCCATCAAAGATTTTCTAACCTGGGAGCTCCCTTCCGTAGCTCAGTCTCACCTGCTCTTTAAAACTGCACCCAGGCTGCAAACCCTCCAGGAGGCCTCTCCCATCACTGGACCCCTCCCTCATCTGAATTTAATTTGCCCTTCATGACTTTGCAGTTAGCAGACAATCCTTGGCAGTGCCAGGTCACTTTCTATGCATGTGGGACACGTCACCACAATTTGGTCATCAGCTTCCTAGAGGTGCCTCTTCGTTCTTTGTGTGAGCTGACCTCCTTCACTGCCGACTGGGCGCTACATTGTGCTGGCTTTCTAAGAACAGCCTCATAAGGGAGCCCCTGGACTGGATACTTTAAAAAAGCAGCTGGCACAGCGAGTTGGGTAACTGGGAAGAAACAGGTGAATGTGGCATGTTCAAGGTCACCAAGCAGACTGAGCAAGAGAGTGTGGCTGACCCCACTGGATCCCACATCCACTCCCAGCAAAGTAATGCAAAGTGCAGTTTCAGAGGCAAAGCAAGTGTGGTGGGCTGAATAATGCCCTCTCCCTCCAAAAATATCAGGTGCTCATCCCTGGAAGCTGTGACTGTTACCTGGTTAAGTGAAAGAACTAGAGTTGAGATTTTTTTGGATTGTTCAGATGAGCCCTAAATTCCATCTCAGGTGTCCTTGTAAGAAAGAACGCAGAGGTGGGTCTCACCCAGACAGAAGAGAAGGCCATGTGGAAGGAAGCAGAGGGGGAGACTGGACTGCGGCAGAGACGAGACAACCGTGGAAACAATCGGAGAAGACGGCTGTGCCACTGGGAAAAGCAAGGAAGGGGAGGCTCTCCCTGAGCCCCCGCAGGGCGGTGTCCCTGCGGCACCTTGGTTTCAACCCTGTGCTACTGAGGTTGGACCTCGGGCCTCAGAACTATAACAGAACAAATGTGTGCCATTGAAAGCCACCACATTTGTGGCTATTTGTTATAGAAAGAACTAGCAGATATAAAGAAATAAGGATGAAGTGTGGCCCTGATGCTGGACTGCTTGAGGTAGTCCTGCAGAAATCTCAAAAGACCCGAGAGTGGCCCTCAAGTGTCACCCTCTGGCTGCTGCAGCCTGGGCAAGTGGCTTTACTTGCTTGAGCCAGAATTTCCTCATGTGTAGAAGGAGATAATAACCCACCTGACAACAAGGAAAAATAAAGAGCAGCTGCTGTTATGTTAATAATGAAGAATGTCAGAATACGGCTGGGTGCTGGTGGTGGCTTCTAACTCTACTTATGTGGAAAGCGAGAGCCAGGCTGATGTGACTTCCTGGCAGGAGCAGAGAAAGGCATCCAAGGTAGACGTGTATTCATTTTAGGTTTTGTTTTCACACTTTCACCCTAATCCTTTCATTGAAGCTTTTGGTTTTTCCTCCTAAGGAGAAACCTGTTAAGATAACATCTGATAGAGCACAAAAGTATACATTTACTCTTTTCAAGTTCAAAAACAAAATCTGCCTATAGGCAACAGTCTTCTGCAGAGACCACCAAGATCGTGAGACTCTACTTAAGAACCCATCTTTGAGTCCCCACCCGAAGGAGCTGACACCCTGAGACTGCTCTGCCACTTACTGGCTGGGTGACGGTGGGGAGGGGAGATTCTCACCTCCTTTCTAACTCAGAGACCTCAGCTGCAAACCCGGGGACCACCCTCACCAAGGGTGCTTCTATGGACCCACTGAAGTAACAAAGGAAAGTGCTCAGCCTGGGTACAGCCTGCACTCAGTATTTGGTAGCTTCTCAGCACTGTTATTATTTGGTACTATTGTTGCCCAGCTCTTAATGAAGCTAATTTGCAGTAGAAAAATTTCACCGCCTGTTCTCCTGAACCAGTTCAGTTAGCTCCTGTAGACAGGGACTCTTAAAATGCGGGAGAGAGTGCCAAGCTTGTATTCCATTCACGCAGACTCTGAGTCCCAGGTTCCTCTTCTGTGATGCAAAACGATGATGGTATTTATCTCAGAATTGTTATGTGAGTCATGGAAGGCAACGCACTTATAATATGTATCTATTTACTTTTTTAGACAATGCATTTGAAGCGCTGATGCGGGTGGCACCTGCGGGAAGTTAGACACTTAGTCAGTATTCAATGAATTAAGTTCCCTTCTTCAAATTCCCGGTTAAAAATAGAGAAAAATTCAAATATTATCCAAACATTTGAGGCAGTGAACATTATCGGGCTATTTATTCACCAAATGTGAAAACTCCAGCCTGGTGCCCGACCCACCCTTTTGCCTGTTTTTACAAGACCCGGGTTTGGGTTGCTCTCCTGTGCTTCTCAGGACACAGCACCCACTCTCTCCCAGAAACCTACAGTGTTAACCGGAGGAAAAATCTCTGAGCCCAAGGCCATTCAGTTGTGACCTTTCACAGGCAAATTTTCTCTTCTGGGGCCAGGCAGGAGAAGGCGGAGGGGGCATCCCTTCCCAGCCTCCAGGAGGTGGGAATTTCCTCCAAGGCTTTCCTGGGCGCCCTGGCTGGGCCTCACTGAGCTCCCTGTGGTTTCTGTCTGCACCGAAACTGCTCTAGAAAGTTCAGCTTGAGAAGAGGGAACTTGGGTGTTTTGATTTTTTTTTTCCTTTGGTTTTCCTTTTCAAAGTCAAATAACCCTAAGATTCCATTTCAGAACTCTTAACCCAAACCAAGTGCGTTTCTGTAGGGATGGGGTTGGGGGGGTGGCCCCCCATGAGGCGTGCCCAGGGCACCCTGACTTTGGGAAGACAGTGACACTGGGCAGGCGGCCGATTTCTCCGCAGAAATCAAACGGTACAGGTTCACACGCCACCGGGGACTGCTGGAATGTGGCTTTGTTCTTGACTCTGAATTTATAGTCTAACTCCTCCTTGGAACTGGATTTATTATTGTGCAGACCGAGTGGCTTCTCTCCAACTTTTATTTCTTTCTTCAGAAATAAACAAGGATTTTACAGCTCCATAACCTCCCCAAAGTTTGTTTGTTCTTCCCATCTACAGTGTGGGCCGTGTTTGTTCCCTGGGAACGTCTCTTCTCTAATCATTTTCACATTTCCACGGCTTTTGTTTCTTCTTTCTTTCTCTGAGGTTTATAAAAATGCTGATGGTGGATTTGCTTCAGGCTAAGTTGTAGTGTAAATATTTTCTCCTTAGGCTCAGGGGGGCCTCGGGTGACTGGGGGGGTGTTGCTTTTTCCTATTGTGTGCCAGTGCCAGAAGGAAATTTGAAAATCCCGAGACCTCCTTTTGATGGCTGGAAGAAAAATATGTAAATTGGTAAAACAGGGGAAAAATCTGCTAATCTTGTGCAAGGAGCCCTTGGCAATATTGTGTGAGCAAAACCCAGCTGAGAAAAAGACTGCAGCCTGAAAGAAGACTGAGTTTCATTTTTCGTTGGGATCTTTCTGCCTCCAAGCACAGACTGAAATGTGATGCATTTGAAAGAAATAAGGATTTTTAAAAACTAAGGCTGTGTATAGTCTGGCAGAATCTTGGATTATGGGATAGGTAAATGTTTCTTCTAACCAAAAAGTGCAAATCTAATCTTGATGTTTGCATATTCTGTTTCATCTTGCTGATACAGCAATCCTGTGTTCTGGGAGAAACTGAGGCTGGAGAGGATGGGGCGTCTGCTTCCCTCAGCCTCGGTGATCTCTGCCCAACCTCCCCCTCCGTGCACCCTCAGTGAGATCTCACCTAGGATCTGACAGGAACCTCAAACCCAACCTGTCCAAATGGAATTTCAATCTTCCCCCTCCCCCAGCCTGTCTGCAGCCCGAATCTCCCACTGGATGAGGGGCCCTGTCCTCCTCTAAGGCTCATGCAGGGAGCAGAGTCATCCCAAATACTTGCTCCCTTAGGGGATCAGGCCTTGAGTCCTATTCCCCTTCCCTGCCCAACTGCTCTGAGTGTGTCACCTGAGATAGGATAGATAGCAGGACAAGTGAAGTCTGGAAGAACAAAGGGTTTCTCGTAGAAGCCCAAGGACACACCTGCAAGGTCCTTAGGAATTTGTCAAACTTAGCTCCCTGGGTCCTTGAAAGTAAACCTTGCAGCTTGCTTCCACTTCTATAAACCCTGTGCGTGATTAGACACTCCAAAGAGAGGTAATATGTTAATTCCTTTGTCTGTCTACTTGTGAGTCCAATGCAAGGGCAGAGACAGCCCTGATCAGGAAGCTCTGCCATTTTGGATTCCAGTCTGCTGTGGCTCCACCAACTGAAATAAAATTCCTGCTCGTCTGTCTCCGGTGTTCAGGTGACTCTCTCCCTGTGCTTCCTCTCCACCCGGCCTAGATCCTGCTGCACACCTACCTTCTTCCACACAGCCATGTGCCTCATCCCACTCTCCCTGCCTCTGGCCTGGCCCAGGGCCACCGCTTGCTTGTGGCAGCATGTCTCTCCCCAGGCCCCACTCATAGAACCTCCTCCTGAGCCCTGAGAGGATTCTGACACCAGGATCCTTACTTCCATGCTTAGAAATCGCCTCTGTCCCACACACCCCACACGAGTGGTCCTACCAGGCATTCCGGGTCCTCCCTGAGTCAATTCCAGGTTTGTTCTGCCGCTTAGCACCCACGGTCACATGGCTGGCCATGATCCAAAGGGTGCTCTTTTGCTCTTCTCTAGCAAACATCCTCCTTACCCCTCCAGGCCCTGTGCAAACCCTGGCTCCTCTGTGCCGCCTCCCCGAGCGCCCCCAGCAGCATGTACACTGTCAACCTTCCTGGGGCAGCTTCCTGTTCCAGCACCTCTCCCACCGCCTGGACTATCGGCCCCTGAAGGGTAGGATTTGAGGTGGGAGGTTGTTATATCCCTGCTGCCTAGCATGGGGTCTGGCCTGTGGGAGGCACAGGGGTTGGGTATAGAATCTCTTACCGTGCCCATTTCGGGGGATCGATTCAAGGATATACTTACGGTGATGAGTGTGAAAACACAGCTTCTGACACTGCTTGGAAGACCATGGGTGGAGGTTTGACCCAGGTCCAGTAGGGAGTGAGGAGATGAATGGGATGGGGCGGGGACTTCTGTCACAGCAGCAAAACATGTCCCCTTCAGGGTCTGCTTTCGATCATCTTGGTCTTCCCTAATGTCAGGTAGGTTGTCCAGAACCTCCTGCTGCCATGAAGCTCCACCTTCTTGGATCCACATGGGTCCAAGCCTTAATTTTCCATGTCCCTTATGATATGAGGAATTAAACCCAGCTCAGGCTCACACCTCCCCCAGCTCCGGTCCTGCCCTGACCAGGCTTCTTTGGCATCTGAGGAAGTCCCGTGTGCCCCCTGGCTGATCTCACTTCTGCCCATTGGCACATGTTCCATCCAGGAAGAGGGTAGCCAAGAGGCTACGGGGTTGAAGACCCTGTCCTCTGCTAGACTTCAGTGGGACAGTAAGGATTCTAGGGTCTGAGTGATCTAAACCCAAGCATTTCAATCATCTATTCCTTCAACTCTCTCTTTAGAGAACTTAGCACATGCAGGAAGTGGAGCTAGGCGCCAAGCACACAAAGACGAACTCATTGCGTCCTCATCTCATAAGAGCTCTTGACTCAGTGCGTGGGGGGTTACACTTCTCGGTCTGCCCAACCCCCCTCTGTACAAGGGTCAGCATCCTTGCTCTGTTTACAGTGCGGCGCTGTGAGCGCCTGATGTGTGGAGCCCTGGACCAGTGTCAGGCCAATGTGCCTTCAGCACAGTGTCTGATGAATACTGGTTGAATGAATGAGAATGAGTGAGTGGTTTCTGTTCTTAGCCTCACCAGGGAAGGGCATGACCATGTCCAGGACACTGCTATGCTTCATCAGAGTGTGGAGCCCCCAGATCAGCACGGCACACGCAACCCCAGCGAAGTCTTTCACCACGTGGCCTCCCTCTGCCCCTCTGTGTGCTTCTAAGTGTCTTTTTCTTGCTCTCATGATCACTTTTGTCCTTGCCCAGCCCACTCTCACCTCACTCTGGTGCTGGCCTCTCTCTCTTTTTCTTTCCTCTCTTGTGTCAAAGTGAAATATCTCTGGGACTGACAGGGGTTGGATGTAACCTGGAAATTCTGGGATGAAAAGCCTTTGAGGGAAGCGGTCAACGTCTGCTCACCACAGTGTCCCCGGGGGCCAACATAGTGGCTGCACTCAGTGGGGACGTCGCGTACACAAGGAATGTCTGGTCAGGAAGGCTAGTGGGGGTCCCGACAGGCAGGACCAGGGAACACTGAGCAAGGACCTACAATTCTGGCCTGGTTTTGGTCTAAGCTTTAAGGGAAGGAGCTGGAAAAGGTCTTTGAGATTTTTAGATAGTCCAGTCCAGCTGCTAATGAGAGGAGTCTGATGACAGAGCTTCTGAGCTGACTCTTATCTCAGAATAAAGAATCTGTATGGGGTCAGAAGGTTAAGTTCACGAACTCACCCTAGAAAAAGTGCTACCTACCTCACTGCTGAACATCACTATGGGCACCTTCAATGTACCTGCACTGTGGCCATCTGGAAACCACAGTGATATTCAGCTAAGAGGCAGGTAGCACTTTTTCTAGGATAAGTTTGAGAATTTAATTGTCAGGCCTCATCAACAGCAACTCCAGAAGAGTTCCAAAGTCTCTTTGAAGGGTGGGCCAGGAGTGGCATCTGTGCCGAGGGCCCAAGGGGAGTACCTTGAAGGGGACCATGGTGAGATTCAGCAGTGATGTGTGTAGCACTTTTTTGAGGATGAGTTTTCAAACTTAACTGTCTGACCTCGTATCTAGAAACCGCCCTCTGTGTCTTGTCTCTTAGAGACACGAGGTTCCTGGGAGCAGAGAACCCAAGAGAAGCCTCAGGTTATAGGAGCATATGAAGCGAAGTCCTTGTCCTCGTGAAGCTGACAGTCACCTCATAAAGACCTTAAACGCAATAGGGGTCCCCGCCTCATCCTGCCCTGAAGGTCATATCAACCTGCTCCTGTCCCCGGCTCCTCTGGCCTTGTCCTATCTGAGAAATGAAGGGTGCAGGGTATATGGTCCCCAAGTCCTCTGCCCGGCTCTGCAGCTCTTGCATTTGTGATAGCATCTGAGGGACATTCCAGGGATCTGAACAAGAGTCCCTGTCAGAGGCTGTCACGCCACAGGAAACGGTGCTTTGACGGCAGAAGCACTGAACGTGTCTGGGCTGCTGACTCATACAGGCCTTTCTAGAAATGCCACCTGGCCCAGGCAAGGTGCTCCCTTCCCTCTGAGTGTACTCACCAGCGCGTGTGCGCAGGGAATGTAGACGTCCGGGTCTCTGAAGCACAAGTGCCCCTATGAAAGTGAACCAAATATTTCACAACTTGCATTGTACTCGGTTGCCTAGTTCATGTTTGCACTTCCCCCGTGACCGAGGGTTGCACAGGTTAGTAGACAGACGGGGCTCCCCAAAGATGTCCACACCCCACACCCTGCGAGTATGCTACATTGCGTAGTGAAGGGGAATCAAGGTCGCTGATCACTGACGTTAACACAGGAGTATTATCCTGGGTTATCTGGGAGCCCCAATATAATCACAAGTGCCCTTAAAAAGTGAAACAGGGAGGCAGAAGAGTCAGTATCAGAGAAAGACTCCACCAGGTTCACCGAATGTGAAGACAGGGGGGAGACCATTGACCCAGGAATGTGGGCAGTCTCTAGTTGGAAAAGGCAAGAAAATGGTTCTTCCTGGAGCCTCCGGAAAGGAATGCAGCCCCTGGCACCTTGACTTCAGCCCAGGGAGAGGTGAGACCTGTGTCAGGCTTCCCGCCTTCGGAACCACACCGCGCTCACTTGTGTGGCATTAAGCCTCTAAGTTGTGGTGAGTTGTTACATCAGCGACGTGGAACTAATACTCTCACAGACAGAGTTTCCCCCTTGTGGCGGTTACTGAGTGAGGAGAAGACACATAACTGGCACTGAAGGACAGTTAAGAGGGGCCGCTGTGAAATCACATGGCAGAAACCCCCGACCTACCCTTGGTCATAGAAGGAAACTCCACGAGGGCTGAAGCCAGTGCCGACCCACATCAGCAACACCTACTGCCGCACCTGTGCATTCTGGGTGCCCGAGAAATACCTGCTGGAGGGAGGTGGGGGGGGAGAAGGAAAGATGAAAGAAAGACCAAAAGGAGGACCAATAAATAAGACGGGAGATGGGTGAGCACAAGGCAGGTGAGGTGTCCCAGGCAGAGGCAGCAGCATGGGGAAGGGCCTGAGGCTGTTTAGAGAAGTCAGTCGACTTTAGTTTGACTGGGACACAAGCCCCAAGGGGATGGGATGATAGGAGAGCACAGATATGAGCTGTGACAAGGCATTTGGCTGTGCAATGGGCGCTCGTCTCTCCCTCTCTTTCCCTCTCCCCTTATATTTTAAGATCTTTTAAAGGGAGGCTGGGCGCGGTGGCTCATGCCCGTGATCCCAGCACCCTGGGAGGCCAAGGCGGGCAAATTGCTTGAGCTCAGGAGTATGGGACCAGCCTGAGCAAGAGCAAGACCTCCTCTCTCCTAAAACCAGAAAAACCTAGCCAAACATTGTGGCAGGTGCCGGTAGTCCCAGCTTCTCAGGAGGCTGAGGCAGGAGGATCTCTTGAGCCCAAGAGTTTGGGGTTACTGTGAGCTATGATGTCATGGTACTCTACCCAGGGTGACAGAATGAGCCTGTCTCAAAAGAAAAAAAATAAAAATAAACAAACAAAAAAATATTTTCAATGGACTGTGTTTATTTGATCTCATTTACATATCTCACTTTCTCCCTATGCAGTTTTCATTGTGGTAAGATGGAGTGGTCCAGGAGAAAACCAGCCTGGATCTGAGATCACGGCCCTGTGGGTTTGAATTTATCCTCTGCTGACCTAGTATCTAACCTCTTCAATCACAGTTTTCAGATCTGTCAAATGGGACCAGGGTACTGTCTACCTTGTGGGTTTATACAGAGCATTGAAAGAACAAGTTCACACAGCGTCTCTTTGGCATCAATGAAACAAATACTTCATTGAAGGTAAGTTAGAGTAGTCGACGGCAGTTTACCCAAATTATCACTCTTCATACAGTTACTACCAAGCGGTTATAACCACGGTGACTTTGTGCTTCCAGGTCCCTCTGATCCCTCCCACCCTCTGCAGACCAAGGGGACAGGCATGGGTCTTTGGAGCTCCCTTGCCCACCAGCTTCCAGCCGGCCAGCCTGTGTGCAGGGAGTCAGAGGGGAGTAAGTACCGGAATCCGTCCTTCCTAGATCCCTGCTTTCAGGGCGTTGCTGGAGCCGGAAGCTTTTCTCTAGGAAAGGTGGCCTTTTGTAGGCAGCCCTCTCCCTACAACTACCCTCCTTTGGGTCCAGAAATTGCCCCTTCTTCTTCTTGCCTTTTAAGAGGTAGGAATGATAATAGCCCCCACCCCGGGCTATTTGGAAGCCCCAGGGTTTCCTTTGCACCCAAGTAAGTGGGCTTTTAAATTTAATTCCCTATAAGTAATGCATTTGGGTGTACCTTCCGTTTATTGCTAGAACTCTGACTGGGTCAACTTCTTTTGCAGGTAATAGGACCGTCAGCTTCACAGGCCAACAAGACCCCATCCACATTCACCGAGGTGATCACGACTGTCACAAGATCACTTCTTTTCATTCTGCAAGAAACTTTGAACGTTACAAGAACATTTGTAGGTTTTATAAACAACATGATCCTGCTCCACACTAGAAAATGAAACCAAAACCAAGCGACGCAGGAAGAAAATAGGCTGCTGTGGGTTTCCTGAAGCCAAGGGGCCATGAGTCAGAGCAGCCCGCTTGGGGGCTGGAGCGGAAGTAAGCCACTGGGTCTAGGGGCCACGTCAGCCACCCTGCAGTTTGGGGTTGGTCTCCTTTCCCCCCTGAGCTCTCCAGGCCCACATCTGGTCACATCACCAAAGTGGGATCTCCTGGGGGCCCTCTGCCCCCTGAAGTCAGGTGTTCCCCTGAAGACCCAGAAAGATGAACACTTCCATGTTTACCCCACCCGGGCTGTGGGAGCCCTTGTGTCCCCTTCCGTTCCCAAACCTGGCATCTTTCTTGTCCAGATCAGGTCCCCCTTTTCTAGACCGTGAGCTTGTCAAGGTCAGGAATGAGTCTTTGTATCCTTGCTACCCAACCCGCCTCTTAGTCCTCACTCTAGCCTGGCGGTCAGGAACACAGGTTTTGGTGGCAAAGAGATGTGAGTTTGGATCTTGGTTCCCCTGGTCTTTTATCAATAAATTCACAGATGACTCTATTTACTAGTTCTAGTCTTAATACCACCAATCTTAGGTAAGGTATTTCATCTTCCTGAAGTTTATTTTCCTCATGCGTAAAACAAAGATTAGACTACTCTCCTAGCAGGGTCCTTGTGGGGTTAAGTAAGTTCTTAATGTACATGGAAGCTATGATTGTTATTATTATGCTAGTGAATAAAACTTTCTGAAATTAGAGACACATGTACATACTTGTCTACGATTTTAAAATAGAGGAGAGAAAAAGTCTGAGCAAAGCAGAAGCTTTGCATTTCCATTGAGGTATTTCCCCTGCCACCCTGTGCCCAGTATGTGGTAGAGTCCTGTGGTGCAAGAGGCCTGGACTCTGGATCACAGACCCGCCACCTACTGGTCACCTACATGAGACCCTCCCACCCCACCTGTGTGAACCTCAGTATCCCCATCTCCAAATCTGGTGTAAGAACACCTTCCACTGATGGGTATTCTCTTATTGAATAATAATTAAGCACCCACTATGTGTCAGATGGGATTCTAAGCTGTAAACACAGCTTCAAACAAGCAAGGCAAACTCTTGCTCTCAGGGAGCTTATATTTGAGTTGGAGAACAGTTTGGAGGAAACAGATAGTAAAGCAGTGAATAAATTAATGAACAAGCGATTTCCAAGTATTGATAGGTGCTGTAGGGAAAATGAAAGAGAGCCCTGGAGCATAGAACACCTTCGTGGGGGAACTGGGGTGGGTCGCTGGGTAAGGGGGTCAGTGTGGCAGGCTTAGAGGAGACGGCTTTAGAATTGAAATAAGTAGAAAAAGGAAAAGCCAACCTCAGGAGGATTGGAGACCATGGGGGGGAATGTTCAAAGCAGAGGGACAGCCAGTGCCAAGGTCAGAGGGACAAGGTTTCCCCTTGAGCATTAAAATATCTTCTTAGAAAAAAAATATCTCAGGAATGGAAAAAAGATATCCAATGTACTCAGTACTACTGTGAAGCCAATTTATAATCACTCACACTTGCATATGAGAAATGAAACACAACTATAACCTAGGATAAAACTGTATTATAAACTGTTGCATACATCTGTCATCTG
>CAUYON010113415.1:0-69537 GCA_963573935.1 Arctocebus calabarensis
CTTGATCACTATATAAAGACATTAATACTCTACCTTTAATAAGTTTCGCCAGTACCCTGCTAAGATGCACCGTAGGTGTGTTCCCACTAATTGCCCTCCCTCTACCCATCCTCCCCCCACCCCTCCCCTCCCTTTCCCATACTTCTTTCCAAAACGGATGTATTAGAAACACTCCCACCAGCAGTGCAGAAGTGCTTCCTTTTCTCCACTTCCACACCAACATCTGTAGTTTGGGATTTTGTTATGTGAACCACTCTAATGGGAGTTAGATGATATCTCAAAGTGGTTTTGATTTGCATTTCTCTGATGATTAAAATGATGAGCATTTTTTCATATGTCTGTAGACCATGTGCCTATCTTCTTCAGAGAAGCTTCTGTTCAAGTCCCTTGCCCACAATGAAATGGGATTACTTGTTTTCTTATTAATAAGTTTGAGTTATCTGTGGATTCTGGTTATCAAACCTTTGTCAGAAGCATAACTTGCAAATATCCTCTCCCATTCTGAGGGCTGTCTGCTTGCCTTACTTACTGTGTTTTTGGCTGTGCAGAAGCTTTTTAGTTTGATCAAATCCAGTAATGTATTTTTGGTGTTGCTTCAACTGCTTGGGGGATGCTCCTCATAAAGTATGCTCCCAGGGCAGTTTCTTCAAGTGTTTCTCCTGTAGTCTCTCCAAGAATCTTTGTGTCTTAAGTTTAAATCTTTTATCCAGTAAGAGTCAATTTTGGTTAATGGGGAAAGGTATGGGTCCAGTTTCAGTCTTCAACAAGTTGCCAGCCAATTCTCCCAGCACCATTTTTTAAATAGGGAATCTTTCCCTCAATTTATATTTTTGATGGGCTTATCAAATGATGGTAAGTGTCTGGGTTCATCTCTTGGTTCTCAATTCTGTTCCATACATCTACCTGTCTATTTTTGTGCCAATACCATGCTGTTTTGATCACTATAGATTTATAGTATAGTTTAAAGTCTGGTAAACTGATTCCTCCTGATTTGTTTTTATTTCTGAGTAATGTCTTGGCTATTTGAGGTTTTTACTGGTTCCATAAAAAACTAAGGTTTTCCAAATCTTTAAAGTATGACAGTGGAGCTTTGATAGGGATTGCATTAAATTTGTAAATTGCTTTGGGTAATATGGACATTTTAACAATGTTGATTCTATCTAGTCATGAGCATGTTAAGTTTTTCCCTTGTTAACATCGTCAGCTATTTCTTTTCTCAGAGTTTCATAATTCTCTTTATAGAGATATTTCACCTCCTTTGTTAGGTAAATCCCAAATACTTCATCTTCTTTGGCACAACTATAAAGAGAATAGAGTCCTTGAGTGTTTTTTTGCTTGACTATTATTGGTATATATAAAAGCTACTGATTTGTGAGTATTGATTTTGTATCCTGAGATGCTACTGTATTCCTTGATCAATTCTAAGAGTTTTGTGGTTGAGTCCCTGGGGTTTTCCAGGTATAAAATCATATCATCTGCAAAGAGTGATAGTTTGATCTCCTCTGACCCTATTTGCACACCCTAGATTGCCTTCTCTTTCTTGATTGCAATGGTTAAGACTTCCATTACAATGTTAAAAAGCAGTGGAGAAAATGGGCAACCTTGCCTGGTTCCTGATCTAAGTGGAAATGTTTTCAGTTTCACTCCGTTCAGTATGATATTGGCTGTGGGTTTGCTGTACATGGCATCTATCCATTTAAGAAAAGTCCCTTCTATATCTATTTTCTTAAGTGTTTTGATCTTGAAAGGGTGCTGAATGTTGTCAAAAGTTTTTCTGCATCTATTGAAAGAATCATATATTTTTTAGTTTGTTTATGTAATATATTATATTTATAGATTTATGTATATTGAACCAACCTTGAGACCCTATCTCAACCAACCTTGAGAACCTGAGAACCAACCTTGCGAAGAAACCCACTGGGTCATGGTGTATAATTTGTTTGGTATGTTATGGGCTTCTGTTTGCTAAGATCTTATTCAATATTTTTGCATTTATATTCATCATAGATATTGGTCTATAGTTTTCTTTTCTTATTGGGTCTTTTCCTGGTTTGGGGATCAGGGTGATATTTGAATGAATTGGGAAGTAGTCCTGCTTTTTCAATGTTTTGGAAAAGGTTAAGTAATATAGGTACTAGTTCCTCTTTAAAGGTTTCGTAGAATTCTGATGTGAACCCATCTGGTCCCAGATTCTTTTTTGGGAGATTTTGTATAATAGATTCTATTTCAGTACTTGATATAGGTCTGTTCAGCATTTCCAATTCTTTCCGATGAAATCTAGGAAGTTGGCTAGTTGGCTAGTTTCCAAGCATTGGTCAATTTCTTTCAGATTTTCATATTTCTGAGAATAAAGTTTTTTGTAGTATTCATTAAGGAATTTTTGAATTTCTGAAGTGTCTTTTGTTATTTCGCCTTTGTCACTTCTGAGTGATTATATTAGGGACTTTAATTTTCTACTTTTGGTTAGGTTGGCCAAAGGCTTATCAATTTTGTTGAATTTTTTAAAAAAACCAACTTTTTGATTCATTGATCTTTTGTATAATTCTTTTGTTTTTGATTTCATTTAATTCTGCTCTAATTTTAGTTATTTCTTTTCTTCTGCTGCACTTGGGGTTGGAATGTTCTTCCTTTTCCATTTGTTTAAGATGTCCCATTAAGTTTTTGACTTCCTCTCTTTCTGTTCTCTTGAGGAAGGCTTGCAAAGCTATAAATTTCCCTCTTAGGACTTCTTTTGCAGTATCCCACAGGTTCTGATAATTCATGTCTTCATTGTTGTTTTGTTCCAAAAATTTTGTAGTATCTTTCTTAATTTCTTCTATGACCCATCTATCATTCAGCATAAGGTTATTTAGTTTCCATGTCTTTTTATGATTATGCAGATACGTGTTATTGGTGAGTTCAACTTTTATTGCATGATGATCTGAAAAAATACAAGGAATAATTTCTATACTTTTAAATTTGCCAAGGTTAGACTTGTGACCTAAGATGTGATCAATTTTGGAGGATGTTCCATGGCCTGATGAGAGGAATGTGTATTCAGTTTTGTTAGGATGCAATGTTCTAGATATCTGTTAAATTCAATTGTTGTATGGTGAAGTTTAAGTCCAAAATTTCTTTGCTTAGTTTCTTATTGCAGAATCTATCCAACACTGCTAAGGGGGTGATAAAATCTCCAACTATTATGTTGCTGGAAGATATTAAATTGCTCATGTCTGTTAGGGTCTCCCTTATAAATTGAGGGTCATTCTTATTGAGTGCATAAATATTAATAATTGACATCTCATCATGTTGAGTGTTTCTCTTAACAAATATTTGTTTCCCTTGTCTTTCCTTATTTTTATTGGTTTAAAGCCTAGTGTATCTGCAAATAAAATTACCACCCCTCCTTTTTTCTGATTTCTGTTTCCCTGGATTACAGATGCCCATCCCTTCACCCTGAGTCTATTTTTATCCTTTAAAGTAAGATGAGATTTCTGTATGCAACAGATAGCTTACCTGAGTTTTTATATCCAGTCAGTGAACCTATGCCTCTTAAGAGGACAGTTTAAGCCATTCACATTAATTGAGATTATTGATAAGCCTGGTAATACTTTGGATGTCAAGTTTTTCGAATGTACAATGGAATTTTGAATCTTTTCACCACTGTGGAAATTGAGTTTTGGTCAAGAATTTCAGAGTGAGTTTACTTTGGTAGTAGAGCATTTTGGTGGTCATTATGGAGGATGGGTGTGAGGATATGCTGAAGCGCTGGTTTGGTTATGGCAAATTCTTCAACGTGTGTGTCATTAAAGTATTTAACTTCTCCATCATAAATGGAGCTCAATTTACCTGGATACAGGATCCTGGGGTGAAAGTTGTGTTGTTTTAGGAGATCGAAGGTTGATGACCATCCTCTTGTGGCTTGAAAGATTCAGCAGAGAGATCTACAGTCATTCTCATATTCTTCCCCTTGTAGGTTATGATTTTCTTACGTCTGGCTCCTTGCAGTATTTTCTCCTTCATATTAACTTTGGCAAAGTTAGTTACAATGTGTCCAGAAGATGCTGTATTTGGTTTGAGTCATGCTGGGGTTCTGAAACTGTTTGCTATCTGAATTTCAGTATCTCTTGCCATGCTTGGGAAGTTCTCCTCAATTATCTCTTGGAATAGGGTATCTGTGCCTTTCGGACCATCCTTTTCTCCTTCAGGGATTCCTATGAGGCAAACGTTTGCTCTTTTGGAGTGGTCCCATAATTTTCCCTGGGAAAGATACATTTTTGCTCTCCACTTCTCTTCCTCTTTGAGCATTTGGGAGTGTTCAAAAGCTTTGTCTTCAATGTCAGAGATCCTTTCTTCTGCTTGCTCCATTCTGTTACTGAGTGTTTCTACTGTATTTCTCAGATCTTTGAGGACTGCAAGTTCTTGCCTCAATGTGTCAAAATTTTTGGTGATTTTGTCTTTGAGTTCATTGAATTATTGAGACAACTTTTGAATTGTTCTTTGAATTTCTAATTCCATCTTTACCTCCATTCTGTTAATCTTATTTGCAATCCAAATTCTGAATTTGATTTCTGACATCTCAGTCATTTGTTTATGAATAGGATCTTCTGTTATGTCTCCTGTGTTATTCTTTGGGGGAGTTGATCTACTCTGATTATTCATGTTGCCAGAGTTTTTCTGCTGATTCTGCTCCATGACTATTTTTCACCATTTGGCTAGGGAAGCTGGCAAGGTGAAATTGAATTGAGGGCTCCTGGAATTGTAATTAGCCAGCCCTTTACCAAAGAACTGAGTTGGTGATAGTGACTTTTCCCTTAGAGCTTTACGAAGGTCCCATTCAGAACTACAGCCTGAAACTCTGGAGACATGCTTGGTGTGGTGGGGCTAGATGGTGCTGGCTGGTATTTGGCTAGTCTGTGTTCAATCCTAGTGAATCAGTGGCTTTTGGCTGAAATCTAAGCTATGGAAATATATAAGCAACTAAAACACCCCTATCTCCCATAGGCAACAACTGGAAGGGGAGAGTCCCACACTCCCACAACAACACAACCAGGGTAAAACAACCTTGGTAGGTCCCCGGGTGATGGGACCAGGTCAACAGTTCTAAACCAATTGTCCCAGTCAACACAAACACTGATCAGCTGGGAGATTTCAAAAGGTCTTCAGCATCTAGGCAGTGGGGGTCCTGTGGCAGCTCAATTTGACCCCAGTGTGAGGGACTGTGGAGCCACCACCACTGTCAGGGTGATGCTGCCACTGTTGGGGGTCATGCCAATGGTCTAGGGTACTGCTCTGTGCAGGTCGCAGGAGCCAGTGGAGAGCTGGAGGGCATTGCCACTGGCCACTGGGCTCACAGGAGTTGGGCAAGGGACTGTAAGGTAGAGCCGCTGACCCCCAGCCCAAAGGGTGGAATCACTGGCTGCAGGCGATGGGTTTCAGGAGCTTGGCAGGAAGTGCTGGCTGTGGGTGGCAGGTCACAGGAACTGAGTGGAGTCACTGGCTGTGGGCTGTGGGTGTAGGGCACAGGTTGCAGGAGCTGGGCGGGAGTGGCTGACCATGTGCTGCATGGGTTGTGGGAGCCTGGCGGGCAGCCAAGCCACCCACTACGGGCTGCCAAGCCAGGGAGCTGGTGGGCCATGGTCCTGAGCTATGCTTTTTCCAACATGGACCAAGTCTCTCTCCCCTTGCAACTCTTGCCTCTATTAAAGTTATAGTTTGAGTGCAGTTGCCCCACAGCTCATGAGGTGCCCTGCCCCAGCAAAAATCTGCCAAATGCTCTGGATTTTGCATGGAAAACTACCAGGAGGGAGGCATAGATTGGGGGTTCAGGAAGGTGGGAAGAATATTAGATCAACTTTTGGCCCAGGTAAGAGACTTCCTGGGCCTACAGTGGTATCTCTCTGTGGGGGAAGTCCGGCCCTGTTGTTCTCTTGGTGAAAAAAAAGGTCCTTTGTTCTCTACTTGCCTCAAGCCATTCTCCTGTGGGGGGAGGGGAAGGAGTCCCATTCTCTATGGGATGAGTTTTGTACCCGAAATTTGTTTCTCTGGAGTCCTAGCTTATTATAGCAGGGCTGATATGAACCTGTGGATCCTCTCTCTCAACTCAGCTCCTGATCTTCTGCTTTATTGGGTTATTTCTTGCCATTATTTCTCCCTCTGGATGGGAGCCTCTGCTGAAAACTGGCTTCAGTGGGCCATCTTGCCTCCCTCCAAGATTGAACTTTATATTATTAAAAGTGATATACTTTCTTGTTTCTCAGTGTATATAAATCAACATGAGACTCATTAAACTTCATCAGTTATTCATTTGAGGATAAAAAGTCGTAAACTATGTATCAGAAAAAGAAACATAACATGTAATGCATATATGTGATAGATATGCATGCTAGTTTTAGATAGTTTCGCTAATGAACAAGGGCTTTGCTTTTTGGTACGTTGTCTGAGTTATTCCTCTGAAGAACATAGAGTTATAGACCTTTTCTAAACTAACTCCTTCCAGTTATATAGTATTTATTCCTTTAGTAATATAAAAATATTAGTTGAAAAATCACTTGCAACAAAACAATGTGGGTTGAATTTAATTATTATTCAGCGTCTTATGATCATCGGCTTATGTTGCTTTATAGTCTGTTTTCTTTTTTTCCATCAATTAAAATTTAATTAGTGAAGAGCTGAATAAAAAACCCCACTATCTCCATTAAATGTGTGCCTGTATGTATAATTACATAATATGTATTTCTTCTTCTGTTTTTCTTTCCCTCCCTCTCTCATCTAAGGATTCATGCATG
The DNA here is from genome assembly GCA_963573935.1 of Arctocebus calabarensis. NCBI lineage: Eukaryota > Metazoa > Chordata > Mammalia > Primates > Lorisidae > Arctocebus > Arctocebus calabarensis. Next base: position 6,768 of record CAUYON010113415.1, read on the forward strand.
TAAAATAAAGTTTATAGTTGAAAAATAGAGGAAATGATCACTTAATACATTGCCAATTAGAATATTAATAGTTATTTGGAACTTTAGTAGGGTTTTAACTTTATGAATAGAGAACCTTAGTCGCTAAACTAGATACAACTTTTATAACAATATTCCTCTGTGAAATATAATAGAAAAGTCTTCTGTGGAATAAAAGTATAATAGGTATAAAAATATTCATTTATCTAAATGTAATTACTTGGTTATGATAGACAAGAGTATAGCATTCATTATTGGTTTAGATTATAAAATACTGATGTTAAGAATGATAAATAAGAGATTGCCTCATTGCCATTGCCTCAAGATGATTCAATTACAGAATCAAAATACTTTTACAGTCATTTCCTTAAATCTCTTGTCATCTCTTAGTCTTGCCTAAAATAGCTCTCTGATACAAGACTAAGGTGCAAAGCCACTTTTAAAAAAACTCATCATGGCATCTCTAAGGGGTCTTAAGGTGACCATTAGGAACACCAGCTCCATAGATGAGAATGAATTAGACAAGGTTGAAAAAAAAATGTGTTCAGGGAAAAACTGAGGGTCTCATTAGTAACAAGATTACAAGAATTCTCTCCTCCAACTGTGATTTTTATTTTCTCTCAGTTTTTTTTCATTATTTAGAAATTTTAGATAAATTTGGAAACGTGAGAAAAAATGAGTCAGTGAGCAGGATGTTTAAGTTGACAGGCAAATTTATAGATATAAACTTTTTCAAATATCACTTTGACTTTCCATTATCCTTTAGGGGTTCTAGACCTAATTTGGATTATCTTGACTATAATATCAGCGGGATCTTGCTACTGTGGGTGTCCTTTGGAGTTTTCTACCTGTTTTATTTGTTTGGAAGTTAAGATGCGAATCTTTCAGTGGTGTATTTGAGGCATGAATGCATACTCATGTAGCCTAAGTAAAATTAATGTGTAGAGAGAAATTGTATCTACCTATTCAGGCTAGGCCATTATATAAGCATTTCAATACAATGAAATTGCCTTTTCTTCTATTTCATAAAATGATTTTGTACAACATAAAAATTACATGTTTTATGTCAATAATTACTAAAATTGCCTTAAAACATGAATAACTTGAATAATCATGCATCTACTAGGCAACTCCTTCCCTTTCCCTGAAAAGGAGTTACAAAGTTTGTATTACCTCTATCAAACACCATACCTACAACTGCTGTGTTACTTTTATATACAGTTACAGAGGGAGGATAAAGCCTCATGGCAAGGGTTGTTTTAAATTTGTATTTAGAAAATAAGGAAGCTCTTCACGTTTACATAAAGAGATGTAGCTGTCATTTACTTCATTGATCAACTAAGTATAGAAAATTTTTAGAAATCTAATATTGTGTCCACCCAAATAAATCACAGAGGCGAAAATCTCAATCCTAGTAAGCCAAGATTTTGCAAAGGAGTCCAAGAAAAACAGGAACCCTGGACAAGCTGGGGCTATTTTTCCTAAGGGGAAATTGGTACCTTCCCCATTTTAAAGGCATGTGGAGAAAAAAGGAGGGGAAGGCTTATGAAATGAAGTGGTCAGACTTTTGCCAGATCTACATTTTATACAAAAAAAAAAGGGACTGAAGGAAGAACCAATTATGTAGATGCCCCTGGTAGGTGGAAGAATGTCTGATTCTGTCTTGTCTCCAGTTCTGTTACCTGTAAGATGAAGTTGTAATTCATTAGCAGAGTGAAATTGAATCAGTGTTAGTTTCAGGTTCCGGGTGTATGTGCAGTTTCATATCCCTCCTTATGGGAGGGTAGGAAAGAATTTTGTTAATGACTGATCTGTAGGGCCAGTTTTCCACAGATATCTCCGGATTTTACCTTCTCTTTTACTTAAGGAGCTGGAGAGGAGGATGGCCCCGGGACTTTGATTTTCTTTTTACTGTTATCACGACAATACATGGAGGATGAAAAGGATCTGCTAGTAGAAGGGATTAAAAAGTGTTTGAAACATGATTTGATTTGCTGTGCTCACACAAAGTTCTCTCAAGTAAATGGTTTCTCTTTGGACTAAATATAGTAACTTCTTCATTTATATGTGGTGGTTTGCTCAGAGATAGTTTTACAAGTTTATTATCTGTCCCATAAAGCCCACGCAGTTGTTGTTTTGATACCTATCTTTTTAATTTCATCATTTGACATAGCCATAAATGGTATTCCACTTAGATATTCAAACAATGTACTATGTACTTGGGTGTAGGAGTCATTAGCTAACACAGCCCTACACAGAAATACCCCACTTCACAGGGTGGAAAGGCAACAGGAAGGGGTGGAGGTGTGGGGAAGAAGTATGCTGAAGGAAAAGAGAAATATTTATGCAAAGAAATCCTGTCCACAAGATGAATGACTAAACATTTTTAAGTGAAAAAAATAAAAAGTAAATCACACCAGATAATAATCCACTTTTTGCTTAGTCCAGATTTGGGGAAACCAATTTATATTTTTTAATCTCATAGTTTCATTGTAACAAATTTTTACTGGGCAAAGAGAATTTGTAAATGATAGTGTTTCTAAATCATGGTTTACTGTCTGCACTTTCATAATGAAATCTTTGCATATAGGAATAAGCCTATATGAGAAAATGTGTTGAAATGAAACAGAGAAGTTGTTAATCCATGAGGTAGTGAGAAGCCGCTTGTAGTTCATTTGAGACATAGACTCTGTGAATGCTTTAAAAGTATTAAAAGTGTCTCTTTGCTCTGCAATAGCTTACAGTCAAGTTAAAAAGAAAACTAATGTGCAGAAACAGTAACTAATACTTGGGCATGAAAAACTAAGTCCAGATTTAAGTAGAGAGATCCAGTGAAAAGAAAATTCACTGCAGTTTAGAAGGACTATATTTTTTAAAAAACTGATTTTCAGCTGGGTTTACAGGTTTTTAGAATTTAAATAGGCCCAAAAGTGAAAGATACGAGAGAAGGATATTTTCTGAAAAAGGTCTACAGAAGCCAAGCCAGAGAGAGAGCTGGGAGTTGGGAAACCTGGTCAGAGTGCCCAGGGCAGGTGCAGACCTGCATTCTGTCTCTTCGCTCTCTTCTTCTGCTCAGTCTTATACATTTTTTGCCCAAAGATATTTGCAGAACCAAGTCTATGTGGGGGCCGGGTGCAGTGGCTCACGCCTGTAATCCCAGCACTTGGGATTGTTGAGCCCACAGGTTCAAGACCATCTTGAGCCAAAGCAAGATCTTGTCTCTAACAATAGCTGAGTATTGTGGTGGGTTCCTGTAGTCCCAGCTACTAGGGAGACTGAGGCAAGAGGATCGCTTAAGCCCAGGATTTTGAGGTTGCTGTGGGCTGTGTCGCCATGGCACTCTACCAAGGGTGACAAAGGGAGACTGTGTTAAAAAAAAAAAAAAAAAAAGGGCTACATCTATGTGTATTTTTTTGTTTGTTTTTGAACTGTGTTCTCTTTGTGTACGCAGAATAGTTACGGAGAGAAATGCTGCTGTGGATGTCTGTTCCTACAGCTTCCCTTAATAAAATTACGTTTTTGTCTTAGATATTATAAAAGGAAAAAAATAAACACTAAATCTCAACACATGGAAACTACATATTCCAACTAACACTCCTGATATCTGTAATTATTTTATTTTGGTATCAATATTACCAAGCTTTATATATAATTAAAGATAAATGGAGCTAAGTACGGTAGCCACACCTGTAATCCCAAGCACTCTGGGAGGCCCAAGTGGGTGGATGGCTTTAGCTCAGGAGTTGGAGACCAGCCTGAGCAAGAGTGAGACCCTGTCTCTAAAAAAAATACCTGGGAATTGAGGTGGGCACCTATACTCCCAGCTATTTGGGAAGATGAGGCAGGAGGATCACTTAAGCCCAGGAGTTTGAGGTTGCTATGAGCTATGACTCTACAGAACTCTACCCAGGATAGGGTGAGACTCTGTCTCAATAAATAAATAAATAAATAATAAATAAATAAATATAAAATGTAAAATTAAGTACTACATCTCCTTAGTAAAATTTCAGATATAGAATTTCAAATTTTACCATTTAAATTCTTTACTAAATATTTTTAAAGACCCCACTGTAGGGAGAAGGATTAATTTGATCAAAATTCCAAAATACCTCTGTAATTAAAAGCAAAATCTTATTTCCACCCCCAAATCCCCTCCACAAAGGTAGAAGAGAAAGAAAACGTGTTATTACTACATAAGCATTAAGCCAGAATGTGAGACGTATCACAGGCAATCCACTAAGGGACAGTAAAGATCAAAATGAATCTCATCCTTCTTACACAGCCAGCCAGATGCACCCCATTTCATATAGGCTTTAAGATAAACGGTAACTAGTCTTCAGGTGAAGGGTCTTGACAGCACCTGATTTCACCCTAAAATCACCTGGTAATTGAGCTGACCCTCTGTGTTAACTAATTCGCTTTATCCAGGGAAAAACAAACTTATCTTTATGACAGGAAGTGATTTTGCAACTTGGAGCAAAGAGCCCACTGAGTCTTTTGCCCGTTTGGGAACTGCAAGGTGGGGGAGCTTCTCCCTTGATGTTTGCATTTCAAAAAGATGGTTCCTATGTGCTTGAGGAAACATCTCAGAGCCCCTCCACGAAGAAGATTCTTAACCATTCTAAAGATTCATATACATTTGAAAAGGACTGAGAAAGAAATTCTAAAAGAAAAGGGAAAGTGGAGAGAAGTCCCTATCTGCCTTCATTTTCAACACGAAGAATCAAATCTCTTATTTTAAATTTGTGTTTGGCCTTGCAGTGTGAAATGAATATAATAATTAAGAAAATTATTTTGCGATGTATGACCCCATAAATAATCAAAATTTGTAAAAAAAAAAAAAATTACTTAGGAAAAGCAGCCCATGGATGCTTTGTGACTCTGGATATAATGTATTCTAAAACAAAGGAAAAGTAGGCTTTAAAATGGAAATATTTAAATAAAGTTGTCATTACTCCTTCAGACTGGCGGTAACCCGATTGCTGAGTAAGTTATTGGGGGTAACACTGCCGAGATTGGTCCTTTACCAGAAAAGATGAATCTCCTTGTGCAGAGCAGAATGGGTAATATAAAAACTTAAATTAGCCCTTGAAATGTGGCTGAGACTGGACAGGGACAACTTTCTGGTGCATTTAACTTAAACTCTGCTCAACTACAGGACCTCTAGCGTTCATTCAGATGGTAATGTAAGCCATCTGCCACCCCTTCCTTTTGTAAATCGAGAATTGAGCTGAAGGTCATGTGACCCTAATTACTGCAATTATGAGTTTTCTGGGAGTAATCACAAGGGTTGCATCCAGAGAGAGCACCTGCTGGTAATAAACAGATCAGGCTATTACTAAAGACAGGTTTCCCTAAAAGACGGCAGTGATTAATTTCCTAATATTAATAGATACGTATGCAGCTAAAACCCGTATGTGTTAATGCAAGCGTTCTTTCTCTTATACTTTTTTGTTATAATGCCTCCTTAAAATTTAGTTTAAGATGCACATTTGTGTATGTGTAAATATAATTAGAACACTAATGGAGGACATGGAAAAGGCTTTCGAATCATGACTGATAATGGAACAGCAGCCTTCACCTACATTGAGTGTTGTTCTCTTGCAAGGAAAAAAGAATATCATCAGAGCTCTTTCCCATGGAAATATTATTTCATATTGTTTCATTTTGTTTTCATTTTATTAATTTGGAGATGAAGACTTAATTTCTAATGATAAGAATGTGTTTTTAAGGGGAAATTCTTCAGACCAGTTCAGGCCTTCTGAGGGCCATTCTCCAGCCAGGTGAAAAGCGTTCCCTTTGGGAAGGCCATTTACTTATCAAAAGGTTGTTGTTTCACAGGATATTTTCTAGCAGTAGTGTTTACCTTACTTCTTGTTACTTACATGTTTCATATTATTGAGGACTTGTAGTTTTGAATTTTATTGTGTATTAATTGAATTTATTTTTAGGCTGTCCCATTCATGCAGTACCTTTTGAATGAAATTCTGTCCATGCAATTGCATGTTGAGAGACATGGCAATATCTTTTCAATGCCATTCCTTGTTCTACCCGTATTACTTAAGGACGGTGAAATTAAAGAAACTGCACAGCACTTTTCATCTTTGGAAAATAACTCATGCTGAGCTGAGGTGTCCAGCCTGCTTCCCTTGGATGGCATGCATATTAGGTGAGACTGTTTTGCTTATCTGTGGTGTCATACATTGCAAAAATTATGCACGGACCTTTTTTTTTTTTTTCACTCATCAGCTTTCCATAGTGTGTGTGTATTGAATGTGCAGGCGAAAGTCAACTCTTTTTCTAAAGCACGGCAGAGAAGAAAGGTTGGTCTCCTCTTTAGAGTCTCTTACAATATGCTACTTTAGTATTGGAGTAGACTAAGTTTATTTTCACTATGTATGAAATGACTGAGTGAATTATTTATTCACTAAAAAGTTTTTTTTGAGCACCACATTGTGCCAAGAAGTGTGGTAGGGTAGAATGAGACAGGCACAATCTCACGCCTATTCAGGTGGGAATAGCCTTCCAAGTACAACACATTTCTATGATGCACCAAAATATACTGTGTTATATTTGCTAAATGACTTGTACTCCTTTTTAAACAATTTCAGCATGCATCAATGGAAATGCATCAACTGATGGTTTTTAAAGCCCATTTTGTGGAGCACCTGTCCAGCCCTGCCTCTTCTTTTTTTCTCATTACTAAGAAATGACACGATTTATTCTTTGGGAATAAAGGATGTTTGATTTGATTGAAATCTTTTTCTCCCCTTCCATCTATCTGTGTTTATGCTTCCTCATTGCATTTTGTAAACCTTTTAATTAGAAAACAAAGTCGTTTCAGGTGTAAGGATTGATGCGTTACCTTTCTGAGTTTTTGGAGAAAAAAGAGTGAAGAGATTTTGCAATGTTGGAACTCCATTGCCTTTCCAAGATAACATCCAAAGCACGTTCGTGATTTATCTGAACTGATAAACTAGGAAACTGGAATTTTGAAATTGCGATTTTGCACTTTGCATAGTCCGTTCTATAGCATGTTTTAAAGGAGAAGCTCTGCATGATAAATTGTATAATTGTTGTTTTCACAAGTAGCAAAGCCCCCTCGATATTATTCTTAAATATGACAGTATAGTTCAGTTCAGCTTTATGTCAATTAAATACCAATACTACTGATTATCAATGAAATCATAAGTTATACACAAAATTTTTTTTTTATATAGCTAAAATTTTTGTTTAGAAAATGTCTTCATAAATGAAATTCAAATGGGAATAGTTTGTTCAATCACTTTTAAAAGAGTAGCAAAACCTGTGGTCAGCTATTTCTCACAATGGATAGAGAAAAAGGTAGATCATTTTATTTTTATTTATTTATTTATTATTTTTTGAGACAGTGTCTCACTATGTCGCCCTGGTTAGAGTGCTGTGGTGTCACAGCTCACAGCAACCTCAACCTCTTCAGTTTAAGTGATTCTCTTGCCTCAGCCTCCCAAGTAGCTGGGACTACAGGCACTTGTCACAGTGCCCAGCTATTTTTTGGTTGTAGTTGTCATTGTTGTTTGGCAGACCCTGGCTACATTCGAACTCGCCAGCCCCGGTGTCTATTGTTGGCGCCCTAGCCGTTGAGCTATAGGTGCCAAGCCAAGGTAGATCATTTTAGCACCCTTTACCAGTGCCTTGTTAAAAATAATGGGCTTCCATGTTTTCACTGCCTGGATCGCGGTCATGAGAGAAGATGTCAAGAAATAAGAGTGACATAAACACCAAGGAGCCAATTAGATCAGAACAGCCAGGCCATGCCCTCTGAATCGAGGCCGAGCATTGTAAACATGTCCAAAACAAAAATGGTGACAACTGCCATAAAGCAGCATTCTGAACTCTGAGAACTAGAATATCAGAGAAGCAGGAAAGAAAGTGTGATCTGGAAGAAGTCATGCAGATTAGGATAAGCGAATCCTAACTCATATAAGCAGATTGACAAGTTGTAAAACAAGGATGCCCAACCGTCTTTTTTTTTTCCATTTTTTTTATGTCTGCCACACCCTGGAAGAGTAAGAGCTGTCTTGGGCCATACATCAAATTTAAAAAAAGGTCCCTTCGTACTTTTCCTGATCTGACACCACAGATAAAGTGCTATAGAAACTTAGGATAAGGAAAAAATTTTCCCTTACTGTATGATGTTTCAGGAAACGTTTGTGATAAATACTCTTTAAAATATCTTTTGAAAATCCTATGAATATTCTAAGTACTATAAGATTTGGGGTCACTGAGGGTTCAATCCAACACATAAAAAACATTTGGAAATAATATATGTGCGAGGCCGGCAGCTGTAGGTCTCTGTACTGTTAGGGACATGGCCTACAACCTCAATCCAGGACACTGTTATTAGCAGAATCATCAACTAGGGTATTTTCAAAATCTCTCCATGTAAGTTTATTTTTACTTGTTTACCTTAGATAAAATCTTAAATCTTCTTGGGCAATATCTGTGGCTCAAAGGAGTAAGACACCTCCCCCTATGCCGGAGGTGGCGGGTTCAAGCCCAACCCTGGCCAAAAACTACAAAAAAAAAAATCTTAAATCTTCTTATTCAGGGAATGTATCTGTTAATTACTCCCCCCCCACCCCCAGTAGTAAAAATGTTGCATTTAAGCATGTTACAATTTATGGACAGGAAACTTAGACCTTTACATCAAAGAGACATCATCTAACTCTTTCTATCCCATGATTATTGATGATGAAATAAATGAGAGCAGTTGCAACTCTAAGGAATTCACAATTGCTTTTCCTGTCTGATTGTCTAAATCTGCTCTTTAGATATTATATATTATGTACTTAAAAGCCTACCAAAGCACAAATTAAGTTCTAATATTTTGTACTCACCTTAATTAGTCAATACCAGTGAAGCGTTCTTCATCCTCGTTTCTTGCCATCTCTCTTCTCTCTCCTCTCTCCTTTTTCTTTTTCTCCTGCTGGAAATGAAGGCTTAGACACCAGTCAACTTGGGGGAGTCTTTCTTACACGAGCCTCGCTGTCTTCTCTGCACCTTCTCATAACACTATGAATCTGCTCTACCATGGTAGTTCACTTTATTCTCATCCTCTAATCAATGCTGTAAAACATTTATTAGATTCTGAGTTTCTTCAAGGTGGTGCCACATATGATTACTGTCTTTCCAGAACCTAGCATTTTGCCGATACAATTCTGGTATTCATTAAGTGTTTTTGGCTATCATTGTCACTTTCTTGCTATTATTGGGTTGTTATTATTATTCCAGTGCCTTCTGGGCCCGTCTCGACGGCTGTCCTGAGCATCCTTTTCCAGCCCCTGTCTGAGCTCCTTCTGCCTGGGCCTTCTGTACCCTGGAGGCTGGACCTAAAGCCAATGTCAGGCCCTGGCCGCCTGCCTCTTTTGACCTGGGTGACTTCCATCGTCTTTCCCATCTGGGGCTCCCATCATATTCAGCAGCAATCTAATTGCAATATTTACTTTTAAGGAGCTTGGAAAATAAAAAGAAATCTCTTCCAACTTCACGAGACCTGTTCAGCTCCCTTTGTTTTTTTGTTAACTTATTTTTCTCTTGCCAGGTGGTCTGAATCAAGGACTGACGTGCCCCACATTTCCAGACTTGTCTTCTACAGATTCAGTGTGAAATGCTTAATGTTGTTTATATTTTAAGCAAAATTTTTATAAAACTCTATTTTGAAAATCTATGACTAACGATGAACATAACATAAAAAGAATGTTAACGGAAATGACAAAGTCCCCTTGAAACCTGTTTCTCAAGTTTTCTCTAATCTTGAAAAACAAAAATGTTGGGCTCAGTGATGACTGGTAACGGTTGTACTTCTCTCATTTGCTAAATTTTCAAAATTTATTTGGACTTATTTCTTAAAAATACAGCGCAACAGTTTAATGCATCAAAAGCTACATATTGTGGTGTGAGTAAATGTTGTTTCACAGCTTATTTTAGTATTCTAGAAAGGTTGGCATGGAAACCTTCAGAAGGCATTTTAGACACTCAGTGATACACAAAGGCTTTCATTTTAAAAGTCCTGGTTATCTTATTTATTCCTATAAAGAATCAATATTAATGATTTCTTCTAATTTTAGAAATCTGGATTCCCCACCCCCCACCTCGCACTGGCAGAAATCCTATTTCTTTAGGAAGACGCATACATTTTATTAGAGAATAACATGGAGGTAGGGTCAGGGGGAGAGTTTTCAACAGTTAACTCATTTGTTGATATAAATATAAAGTATGGAATCGTGTAGACTTGGCTTCAAAGGCTAGTTCTGAGCTTTATGACAATCACTCTGTTAATAGACGCAAAATGAAATTAAAAATTGAGATAATAGTAATCAAAGGAAATAAATGAGGTAATATATGTAACATACTATACAATATATTAGCAGGTGATATACATATCACATTTACATAAAGTGTGCATTCTCAATTTTCATTATTATATTTGTGAAATAGCAAAGCAGGGAAAAGAAAATTCAATAAACTACTTTGATTCAGAAACCTTTTCATTAGTCATCTTCTTTTCGATCGTTATGTTTTTGCCTGTGCGTGGTGAAATGGTAGTTATATAAGGTCTCGGGACCTTCACTAATTTATTTATGAATAAGCTTCTGTGGGTTAAAACAAGGATGTGAAAAAAGTTTCCCATCAATTTATTTTCCATTCATTATCTATTGTGGTGTTTTGTCACTGGCGGGAGCTCTCTTACCCCATGAGGACTAACGATCATCATGGTCCCTTGGGTTCCATTTTTACCTCTTCTATAGGAACTGTGTGAGCTTGAATTGGGAATTTCAAATATTGATAAATGGGTTTTCTTATAAATGAATTAAGTAGAGTTGAGCCATGTAGTTGCTAACCTGTAGTCCAGGCTTTTTCCCCTACATTTTCCATCTTTTTCAAATTGAAAATTAAATAGATTATTTCTATCCTTTATAGGCTCTGACTCTGCCATCTCTGCAGACCATTTTGTAAATGACCTTTGTAAAGTGAATTAGCTACTAACTTTTTTTAATGTAAAATAATTGCAGAATATTTGGCAAGTTAATGACACTGGTTTTCTAAAAAGCCCTGACAAATAAATGACAATTATTTCTAAACCTATTTATTAAAATACAGACATCAGTTTTCCATATCCATGTTTAGTAATGGTATTTTCTAATTTTACTGAGGCATAAAACAGTTCAAAGACAATGGGTACATTCTATACAAAAATAACAATGTTATTCCAGTCATGATGAGAGATTACCTCAAAAGGGCAACTTTCATGTTATGAAATTTGCCACCATAGGGAGGACCATTATTTCATGGAAGCTTAACAGGGACTAATACAGAGCTAAGGAGGATTCTTCCACAGTCAATCCATTCCTGAACGGATCTGACCTTGGAATATCCTCCGGTTAGGGATAATTTACACTCCTAGAAAAGGGTATCATGGGGGAATTATACAGACCTTGCTCCCTGAAATCTCTGACCCTTCTAATTAAAGCTTTACTGGCTTACACATACTAGAAGAATTCCATAAAAGATTAGCTTTAGTAAATTCTACTAAATAAAAATTCTACTGTCCTTTAAAAAAAAACACACACATATATTCACACGAATTCCTTATACTTCAAGATGACAGAAATAACTTTGTCTAAACTCTTAGGTTCTAAATGACTTTACACTTTCTTCTTCCTCCCCCCAAGAAAGTCTGGGAAAAAAAATCTTCACTATAGTAACTGATTAGTTTCATTTCCTGTAATATATCTTTTCTTGTGTTTGCTGGTTTCCAGCCAATTCTATTTTTGCATTCATTTATTTTTCCCCATTACATTCTGCTATTTTTTTTCCTGAGTTTTGTGTTTTTCATATTGTGAAAGTGGAATTCTTCTCATGTCATGTTATGATTTTGATATTTTCAAAGCTTATAAAACAACACAGAGGAGATGTGTTTACATCATTAAACATGCCATGAGCTGTTTTAAAAGATCTGGTAATTCAGAGAGTGTTTTCAACTAGCAGTGGATTAGAAATGCCCGACCACTTTTTTTCATGGGTCCTGTGTTCTTGAGAGTAGCAGCTGTGGTTTAAAGGCGAGAACGAAGAATTCTGGGAAGTGACCTCAAATGCAGAAAATTGAGAGATTAAATAGTAATATTATACAAAAGCTAACAGCGTATTTCACAAAGGGTCTGGGTGTATGAGAATTCTGAAAGTGGAGGGAAGTCCAGTTCAAAGAAAGTGAAATTAGTGTCCACATAGGAACATACAAGTGGGCTAAGAGGCCAAGCCCTTTCTCAGGCTTTTACTTTTTGATTTGTTTTGCTTTTTCTTTTCTAGAGGGGCGTGTGGATAATGTGTTTAGAGCACTCTACATTTATTTGAGTAAAATACGTGAGCATGTACTTGTTTTGGATGTAAGCATTTATAAATTTAGAAGAGCAAGGATTCTTTCTGAGACTAAATGAGTCCTGTTTCTATCGTGTATGTTGAAACATAGCCAAGAAATACCTCAGAATTCATAGGATTTTCCTTCTAACTACACTATCTATACCAGATCTTTGCAGAAGTATTAGCTGACCTACGTCTTGACTATTTTCTGCCATCCTGAAGGTGAAAGGAGGAAGTGTCGGTGTAGTAAGAACTATAAATCAAACGGCATCCTTGTTTCCTGATGCTGGTCACTGTGGTAGAAAGCTTTCATTTCAGACAGGAGATATAGAATGTGCCAACTCTTTCCTAAGCCTGATCCTCCAAGGCAGGTATGGATGCAGTATAGTTTAGAATCTGTAAAGCCGACTGACCACAAAGCCAACCTTCTCTGATACAGATTGATTTAAATGGGGAGACCTGTGGGTGTATGAATTTGACAGAGCTCTAGATGAGGGGCTTTCAGGGACTCTACGCTCTTATATCTGGAGTTCTTTAGACTAATCCTGACTTCTAGGGGATAAGCAATTGCTAAAGTTACAGGCTGGAGTTGTCTCATTTTCTTCTGGCAGCTTTTGTGTCTGATGCCTAGGGTGTCCTTCCTCCATCACCCTGTGTAAAAATAAAAAAATAAACACTTGGTTTATTTTTTTCTTTATCCCACTTATATTTATTAGTGATGTATCTGATATGTTTTATCTTTTTGTGTAATTATTTATTGTTTATTTCCCCTAGCAAAAATGTTCATGAGTGTAGGAACATTTTGTTTTGCTCACTAATTCCCGACACCGAGCCCCGTGTTTGGTACATGGTAGCTGCTCCATAGAACCCATTCAGTGACTAAATCTCATGACTCTCATGCAGCCCTAAAGCCTCCTGGTCTCTGGTCTTCCCCCCTGTGTTTGGTACATGGTAGCTGCTCCATAGAACCCATTCAGTGACTAATATGACTCTCATGCACCCCTAAAGCCTCCTGGTCTGTGGTCTCCCCCCTTGTTTGGTACATCATAGCTGCCCCACAGAACCCATCCAGTGACTAAATCTCCTCACAGTGCTCATGCACCCCTGCTGCCTCCTGGTCTCTGGTCTTCCACCATATTTGGTACAAGGTAGCTGCTCCATAGAACCCATTCAGTGACTAAATCTCCTCATGACTCTCATGCACCCCTAAAGCCTCCTGGTCTCTGGTCTTCCCCCCATGTTTGGTACATGATACCTGCTCCACAGAACCCATCCAGTGACTAAATCTCCTCACGACTCTCATGCAGCCTGCTGCCTCCTGGTCTCTGGTCTTCCCCCCATGTTTAGTACTTCATAGCTGCCCCATAGAACCCATCCAGTGACTAAGTATCCTCACGACTCTCATGCAGCCCTGCTGCCTCCTGGCCTCTGGTCTCTCCCTCATACACATAAACTCTGCCTCTCCCCTCAATCTCTCCCCTTCCAACAGTTTTCATTGCAATAGCAGCTTTCTTCACAACAGTGAGCTTGCCCTGGATTAAGGAGCCATCTCTTCTAGATCTTTCTCCTGTACTTATTGTGACGTCATGGGTGGCTATGCTAGAGGTAAAGACCGAGCTCCCCCTTTGGTTTCCTTATGTTCTTTCTTAATGTAGGAAACGGGTTCTCAATGTATATTCCCTACACCAGCGTCCTCAGCATCACCAGGAACTTCATAGAAATGTCAATCTCTCAGGCCCTCCCGGACCTAGTGAATCAGAAAGGTGCAGATGCAGCCCTGAAACCTGTGTTGATCAAGACCCCCAGGCGGTTCTGATGCTAAAATCTGAGAAGCAGTTATAGGACCCAGGTGGCATCCTTCACTTTATTTCTAACATTACAAAATCCCTTTAACTTCCCTGGGTTTACTTCTTCAGGGGATCCCAAAGGACTCAGATTATACTAAATTCCAGGAATTATACTAAATTCCAGGCAAGTGAGAGACCAATTACTCACTTCTGGACTGCTGATGTCATTTATTATATTCCAACTTTTTTTTTTCTCTTTTTTCCATTAGTGACTGTAGAAAGGAAACAAACTCAACAATTATATGAGTACTGACATATACCTAGAGAGCTTTTCCTAGGTATATTTAATTTTGCCTAATCCAGGAAAGAATGCCAATAAAACTAACAGTAACTTAAACCAATTCAAGTGCAACATGGCACTCCATCAACATCAAGGACCCAGATCCCTTTGTATTTATGCCCAGCCATCCGCGACATACATCTTCCATTTTGTTTGCAAGATGACTGCCTCGGTTTCTCTGTTACATAGGCATTCTGGAGAGCAGGCAGGAAAGAGGAAAAAGAGGCAGGCTTAGTCTCATCCTTTGCACATCTTTCTTACTAGGTAGACACACCTCTTGTTCTCATATCTCATTGACCAGAACTTGATTATTTTATCATATTTTGCTATAGAGAGGAAATGCTGTCTTTATTAATAATAAATACAGACTAACATTTGAGGTTTGTTTTTTTTTAATTAAGAAGAAGAGGAGAATGGATAATGGAGAATGATTTGCAACCTCTGCCACACTAAAATCAGCTCTATTTATTTTGTTAATCAGAGGAGGAAGTGCGGATTATTAGAATTACTATGAATGCTCTCTGTTCAGTTACATGATTATAGGACAAATATAGACAGGAAATTAAATATCTCTTGCAAATTGTGTTTTTTGAGATCTTAAAGCTGTCTGCTATTTATGAGTTTGAAATAAATCATAAATGCTAGTAATGTGTATTTATAAGAGGACAAACATTTATGAAGTTCCAGGCAGCATGTTAAGTTCCTGACATATATTTTGTAGTTTTTTCTTTCTAACCATCCATTAATATAGATATTCATCCTTTTGATGGTTGAAGAGAGTGATGATTGGAAGAATGGATGAACTTGCTTCAGTCACAAAGATAAAAACAAACAAAAAAGATAATAACAAATGGAGTTGTATTTTAACCCACGCCGGTGTAATTACAAATTATGTGTCTCCCCTCATAGGAACAGGGGTTTCTCTCCACTGCCTCACACCAGCTGGATGGCAGCAGTGCTGTTATAGCTGACTGCAACCTGGAACTCCCGGGCTCAAGTGAGCTCACTGCCTCAGCTTCCCAAGATGGTGGAATCACAGGTGTGAGCAACAGTGCTTGCCACCTTCCCACATTTTACTGTTACCTGGTAGCTCCTCAGTATTTACTGGCACTATATTAAATTTGTTTTGTTCATCTTCAGATCCTCCATATTACAAACAGTATATTATATGTAGCTACACATTGAATTAAGAAAATACTGAGTCCACTGTTTTTGCTGACACTGTGAAGTAGTTTTTATCATTTGTAGCCTGTCGAAAGCCATCTCTTACCTTTGCTTGTTTAATTTCTGATCAAATCCAGATGATGGCTAACATTTTAGTGAGAAAAAATGAGTGACATGATAATAGAAAATTCCAAATACTTTTTTTTCTTCCATAAGAATAATGAATGAGTAAAGGAAAAAAGTTAGTAGAAAAGATCATGTTCTTCTCTTTACTTCCAAATTCTTATTGCACCTGGCTGTCCTCATGTTTTGGACTTATTTTGTCCATATTCTGCGTCCCAAAACATCTGCTCTTCATCTTTCAGATTTTTTTTCTTGTTATTTAATAGCATGGTTGTAAAGTTATTGAATTTAAGAAAGTTCCTCTAGTGCTATTTAGTGGGTATCACATTTTAGGGCTATAGTAAATAAAAGTAAAAAGGCTCCTTTTATGAGCCTGAAACAGATCTTCATAAAATAAGAAGTAATTAAGTGCATATATGCCAAATGTATGCATGTCAGCCTTAAGAATAATGAATCAGAATTGAAGAAAATTTGTCTTCAGTACTCTTAAGATATTTATTATTTGCCTAACATGACTTATTTGTTAGAATGGTTAAAATGGTTTTTAAAATGTATGTTAACTGAACTTAGTGATTTGAATAATAAATTTGCAGTATATGGATCACTAGCAAACTATGGTTTTGTAGAAAGTCCTCTGTTTTTATTGCTAAATTTAAATGACTTTAATTGTTCAGGTACAAATGGTATTAGGCGTTGACCAAATCAGGGTGCTCTCATACAACTAATTTTACACTCCCAAGGGAATGATCTTGTTAAAAAAAAGTAAACCAATGTTTTTTCTTTTTTTATTATTGGGCATTCATTGAGGGTACAGAGAACCAGGTTACACCAATAGCCAGCTTCTCTCTCTTTCTTTCTTTCTTTCTTTCTCTCTCTCTCTCTCTCTCCCTCCCTCCCTCCCTCCCTTTCTTTCTTTCTTTCTTTTTTGCTAATTGGAAATAGGATCCCTCAGTATGACTTAAGTTTTCATATGATCTCGAATCTATTTATTTCATATAAATTCTTCATCATTATGCCCAGTACTTACTAAGTCCTATGCCCTTTACCATGTGTTATTTCATTGCATCCTTTAACAGTTCCAAGAACTAGGCAATGTTATTATCTCCATTTTAAAGATAACTGAAGTTGAGTGAAGTTGAACAGTTTTCTCATGGTCTCACAACTTATGGCTGACTGGGCCTGAATTGAAGTTGAGACAGTCTGAAATCTGGAGTCTGCTCTCTAAACCATGCCACGGGTGCCCAGGTATTCAAGCTCACAGACACTTGAATCTGGAGCTGGGCAGATTTATATGACCCGGCTTTAAGAGACCACGTGGTAGTTAAGAACTGGAGTCAGATAACTCCTGAGTCTGCGTCCAGCATTGGCTAATCTATTGCCCGTGTTATCTCATTTAGTCACGACAAGGCAGTTGTCTCGAGTCCTTTCTCTCCATGTTTGGCTGGGCCCCTGGAATTCAGGGTCACAAAATGACATGTTATTCCTGTACGTGGAAGTCAATGTGGACTGCACTGGGTCTATAGGCTGTTTTCATTTGCCGTTTTGATTTAATTGCTTGATTATTTTACTTGGCCAATAAGTTTGATGAATTTTTCTTCAAAAAATTTAGTGGTGATTTAAATGTAACTAGTGTTAGCCTGCTTTCTGGGGAACTCATGAAATTCTGAGGTTTCCCTACTTCCCACCCCTACTCCTTACACACACCACTTTCTCTTCTGGATTTCTTTTCCCTTCAAGGGGTCACCCCTGAGTTCTGGGACCAGTGCTCCTTTGAACCACTTCAGAACCAAGTCTTCAAAAATAAATGAAACTTTACTTTCTCTTTATTCTCCCCTCTGCTCTTACCTCCTGAGTCAAGGTGTGTTTTTAAATATTATTTCTCTGGGTTCCTGATTGCTCTATTTTCACTATGGAAAGTTTAGAAAGTACAGAATAGTGTGAAGAAGCAGAAGGAAATACAGAGTCTATAATTCTACCAGCCGGATGCAGCTACAGTGTGCGTTTTGGCAAATTTCCTCCCAGTCTTCTCTTGCATAAAGAATTTCTGAAGTATGAGGAATTATTTGGTTACTAGACTACAGCTCTTTGAAACAAAGGCCTGATTATCAGGGCTCACTTCCTGTCCAGATCAGGCAAAAATGTCTGTTTTTTTGGAGAGGTGAGGGTAAGTGAAGACCTAAATTGGTTTGTGTTGGTGAAATCAGTGTGATACTACCCTCCAGGGGGTGGTGAGAGAGGTGCTGATGTATCGGGACCATTCCCAAGAGAACTAGGGGTGAGATGGGGTGAGGGAAGTTGGTCAAGGTAGGAGAGTTGATGATGCCAAAGGCAGTTCTTTCTAGACATTTTATTAATGCAAGGAGGATGAAGCAAGGATTGGGCCTAGCTGGAGGGAACGGGAGCCGAGTGCTGGCAGAAGAAACCAGGTGATCCCAAGAGATCTGGACTCCAAAGTGCTGCCCCAAGGGGCTGTGCAAAATACAAAGATAATCTGTCAAAATGCTTGGAACTTTCACCATAAAGCCCTGGCCGACTTGATTATTTCTGAACACTGCAAGTGGCCTTTTGTTAGCCTACCATTAATAACAGCTAACATTTCTTGAGTCCTTGTCCAGCATTGGCTGACTAACCCTAATCTCCTGCCTCGTGTTATCTCATTTAGTCACCACAACAAGGCAGTTACTGTTAGAATCTCCACTTTGCAGATAAGGAGACAGAGGCCGAGAGAAGTGGATGGTTTTGCTCAAGGCCACTTGGGTAAATACAAGAACAGGAGTTCCAGCCCGGGGATTATCTGACTCCAGTTCTTCTGACATTGTCTCTTATTTAGTCTTTTGTCTGGGTTTAATAGTATTCTAACTTGCTAGAAGAAACTGCTGTGTGTGTTGGTAGGGGGCTTAGAGTAGTTTCTGGAGGTCTTCAAATTAGTATACGAAGGTAACATTGTTTAGCCTTTCTAAATAGCTCTGTGTAAACCTGATCTGTAAATATGCCAGATATTCAAACGAGCTCCTGACTTTAAAGTATTCCTATTCTGGTTCTGTTTTCTTTCTTTTCTTTTTTTTTTTGAGCTGGACCTCAATTTCATTTATATAGAACATAGAATTATGTACTAATACTGTATCGATTGTCACAAATTTTATAGGAGTTATGATTCAACATTCAAGTGAATTACTACTCTGATACAGCAGTAGTTTTAAAGCTTGTCTGTAATGACATGAAGAAATTTCCATGAAATCTCAAGGTTATGTACCCTGCCTTCATCTCAGAAATGGAATACTTATAGGTGTGTATACCCATGCCTGGTTCATTTTTCTGTTTTTTTGTAGCGACAGGATTCTTCCTTTGCTAAGAGTGGTCTCAAAATCCTGGCTTGAAGCAATCTCCCTCCTCGACCTCTCAAAGTGCTAGAATTATGGGCATGAGCCTCCACACTCAGTCTGCGTTTTATTTTTTAAACAGCTTTATTGGGATATCATTCATATACCATGCAACTCACTCAAAGGGTAAAATTCATTGGTTTTTAGTATATTCACTGATATATGCAACTATTACCACAGTTTGTTTTAGAACATTTTTTATCACTTCACAAAGAAATCCCATAGTAACTCTGGCTACCAGGACCCCCAACCTCTCCAGTACCCCTTTGTCCCTCCCTTCCCCCTGTCCTAAGCAACCCGTACTCTACTTTCTGTCTCTGTAGATTTTTCTATTTTGGATATTTACATGAATAGGATCATATAAAAGTTGTAGAGAGGCCTTTGGTTCTTGCAAAGCTTTAAGAACACATTGCACAGCTGTTGAGACGGTCGTCCTTAGAACCTTTCTGTCCCTCATAATGATATTTTTCAGCATGGATGCTGGGTCAGTGAAGCCTTCCCCTATAATCTTTCTTGAAGAAACAGTAAACTTTGAACTGCAGTAAAAAGAAAACTGTAAAGCAAACAACGAGAAAGCAGCATGGTCAATACAGTTTTGAGAGGTTTGTAATTTCAGACTCCTTTAACATATTACAAAGCCAGAGCAAACTGGTGATAAATAAAATTATGTTGTAGATCTTATTTTTGAGTTTTTTCCAGTTATGCCAAATTAATTTTTATTAAAAAATAAAAGCTTATATAAATGTAAACTTTGGTTTATCATTCTCTCTTCTTCATTTCTTCTCCTAGAAGCTGACTTTTACTGTATAATAATAAATAGTAGCTGAACTTGTATTAAATAGGTCTAAAGTTCATTCATTGTAACTTACTGAATAATTATAAAAATATTTAGTAATACATTTGTAAACCTAGAGTGAATTTTATGCAAACAAAAATTAGCTTCTTCAAAACTTTTTTTAGAATGAGACAGATTATGAATACAAATAAAATGAAATAAAATAAGTCAGTATTTTAACACTAATACATTTTATTTCAGCACTGTCTCAGATTGAGATGTCAGAATTTTGAAATTATCCTCCTAAATATTTGTTCATAACCTTATCTTCATCCTATGCTGAACTAGGTACTTGCAGCTATATCTCAGTTATTTATAAGATATGCAAATATAAAATGCACAAGCAAAATGACGTAACATTGTCATATTATTATTGTCCCAGCTGTTGGCATAGACCCTGCCAAATGATTTATAGATTTATCATTCTCCTTCATTTTGGATATGAGGCGGAAATACACACAATTGAAAACATACATATTCCTGGCAAATTTAGGGTTTGATATGCAGTTATAGGGCTGACCACAGATTGAGATACACTATAAATCAAATTGTATTCCTGAAAACATAGAAAAATTAAATGCAGATGATGTATGTTCATATAGTGAAGCTCTAAGTCCTGTCAGTCAACAGCAGCTCATTAGATGCTTGTGCTGTTAGCTATCGCTATTTCTTATAGACTGATCGTTTAGAATAGATTCGGGACAATACATACCACACAATTGAAATCAGAAGGTGGTTTTTGATTTTAACATTTTTGACCCCACAGTAGTAACTCTGGGGATTGTTTAATGGAGTTTGTGACTTTAAATTTGTTGACCTTGTCTTCTTTAATGGCTCTGGAGTTGTATTTTGATCTGTCCAAGAAATACGAGGCAATCTCGAGGCAGTAAATATCACTGATATTTTAACAAAAAGTTAGTTGCTTTTCTCAGGCACATTTTTATAAATAAAATTTTTATTATTAGAATATAAAGCTATTTCAGAATATCACTTTGTGTCTTGAATTTAGTTTTTTGTTAATCTGAAGTGATTTTAATCAGAAGTAATCATGACAGTAACTTTTATTTCATAAACCCTGAAATGTGTAAGCACTATGTGGGCAAAAAGAACATTAATTTGTGCTTTTCAGGGATGGAAGCTTTCATCTTCATTCTTTGTTTCAATTTCCATCCTATTTAACTATATTAAACCAGTTGTTTTGTCTTTGAAAATGTTCAGTAATTGTGTATGCAAATATTCTGAGAGGCATGGAGGAATATTTTTTTCTAAGTTCTTTAAGAGTATCCAGGCATAACTTGTTTTACTGTGCTTCACTTCATTTTGCTTTACAGATAATTTTGTAAGAAACAAATTGAAGGTTTATAGCAATGCTGCATTGAGCAAATCTGTTGGCATCATTTTTTCAACAGCATGTCCCCACTTTGTATATCTGTGTCACATTTTGGTAATTCTCACAATAGTTCAGATCTTTTCATTGTTTTCATATCTCTTACAGTGATCTGTAATCAACGATTTTTGATGTTACTGTTTTAATTGTTTTAGGCCACCAAGAACCATATGACTCTCTGAAAGATGCACCAAATAATTTCAGTATACATTGAGGTAATTTGAGCCTAGGGTGGTTCACATGTAAATTAAGAACTAATATAATGAATATAATATAATTAAGAAAAAAATTAAGAATCCATAGTTTCTGTACTGAGACTATATTTAGGTAAAATGGTTAAAATGTTCCAAAAATTCTTCTCCAATCTTAACAAAAGGTAAATTGTATTCTAATTGTAGGTGTAGGTGTAGTATTCTGTATTTATTAGTTCTGTCTCCTTATGTTTTAAGGGCTTTGCCGAGAATGACATTGTTTGCCTGTCTTAGTCCTCATCATTATATAGAACAGTATTAAGAAACTAGTAGTCTTTGCAGTAGTATTTATTGATTGCTTTATAATTAAGCCTAGACCTTTTAAGGGTCTAAAATAATCACATGGTTATTCTAATAATCCCTGGACTTCCTCTGAAGATGCTTTCACTGATATGCACACATTTTACTTATTATTCCTTTCACCTGCCGCAGATGCCGCTTCAGTAAATTTTATCAAGAGACAGCATTGCTACATTACTGACTCCTATAAACTAAATTACCTTTTCTCCTCGGCCCAGAGAAGTATTAATAAGCACTAAAATAATACTAACATCAATTACAATGTTTGATGTTTTGCACCTGTGCCAAACACAGTGCATATGGCTTTATCTTTAATATTTAGGTAGATGATAATGACACAGTCGTGCAGATTCAAACCAGTCTATCACACTTGAACATCTCTACAGAAAGTGCTTGATCATAAACACAGTTCATTACTGGCTATGTCTTACATATAAATATATTGGCCACTTTTTGCTGAGGAGATTTTGACCTTTTGAATTTGTCCCTGTGAATATTGTCTCTGTGAAAAACTTTCAAAGTGATTAATTCAATTTATGATGTAATAAAATCTGTGAACTACAAATGGAAAATAACATTTAGAGGAGGGAGGGAAGTGGAACATAGACTAATATTTGGATTCACAATCTTTGTGGTGACCCACGTTAAGACTGAAAGTGTTATTAATGAGTTTCCTAACAGTACTTTGACATTTTTGATATTTTATCTCATTGGCTTATATGTCAGCAAGTTCCTCAAATGTTTTTCAGCAAACTAATAATAATAAAATGAGCTTGATGCATGCTGTTTTTTCCAGCAAGTTGAAATAAAACCATTCAATCCAACAAATGGAGAATTTGATCCAAGTGTTACATAATTCAATCCAAGGAATCAGTGGGTCATCCTTTGTCATCAAAGTATTCATCCTTTGGGATGGGTCATCAGAGTACCCATCCTTTTTTCTGCCTGTGACTTTGGGTATAAAAAGGACAGAAATTATTCTTGGAGAAATGTGGCACCCCTTGTTAAAGGTCAATGTAAGTGCCCAGTGTGCCTTGGGGTAAAATGTGCACCAGACTTTGATATCATTCCTCCTGTCTCTGCAGTTAATAAAAACATGTTATGAGATTGAGATGCTGGAAAAAAAGTATGTCTCTCCTGACACTGATTACATTTATTTAATTATAGATGTCTTGTTAAATAGATGTAGATTAAAGTAGCTAACCATGAATATCACTCTTGCTATTAAGCTAGTTATGGAAAAATCAGTGCTTTTCATCTTGTTTTTGAGAATCAGGTATAGGTTACCTGATTAACTTTTAATTCAAAACTATGCCTGCATAATATTGTTTTTGTAACTGTTTTTTTCAAATTATGGAAATGATAGATATCATTATCATAGGGGCTTATTTTTTAAGACAGAACACAGTATTGTTTCCATAACTAATGGTCTTCTGAGCTCAAATCATAAATTTTTATTTAAACCTTGTAGGTCCTGTACTTTGGAGATCTCTTTTGAGGTTCCTTAAAATCTGTGGATTATGAAAGATCTCTCTGTAGCATGTGATGCCGTTGATAAGATATTAATCACAGAACTTCTTTCAAATTTGGAGCCCATCCTCCCAAACTGTGCCACTAGCTCATCCACTAATTTTATGTAATATTCTAAATTCTTCATTGCTATTTCCATAATGTTCACAGCATCTTCCCCAGGAGTAGATTCAATCTCAGGAAATCACTTTCTTGGCTTATTCATAATGAGCAACTTATCTGTTAAGCTTTTATCACGAGATCACAGCAATTCAGTCCCATCTTCAAGGTTCACTTTTCATTCTGGCTCTTTTGCTGTCTCTATCATGTCTGCAGTGACTTCTTCCACTGAAGTCTTGAACCCCTCAAAGTCCTCCCTGAAGATTAGAATCAGCTTCTCCCAAACTCCTGTTAATGTTGGTAGTCTGGACTACTCTCATGAATCACAAATATTCTTAATGATATCTAGAATTGTAAATTCAAAAAAATAGAAGGTTTTCAATTTACTTTGCCCAGATCCACCAGAGGAATTAAGACTTGAAAGTCTAAATTACTCATTTGATCTATGGGCTGGTGAATGCATGTGGCATTAGCAGGCATGGAATGCCTTATTAATCTCCTTGTACTTCTCCATCCGAGTTATTTAGGGTCCGGGTGTATTGTCAACGAGCAGCAACATTGAAAGGAATCTTTTTCCTGGAACTGTAGATCACAACAGTAGCCTTATCATATTCACTAGACCACGGTGTAGACAGATGGTTTAGGCTTTGTTTCCTCTTTATAGAGCACAGGCAGAGTAAATTTAGCATAATTCTTAAGAGTGCTAGGATTCTTAGAATAGCAAATGAGCATTGGCTTCAAGTCAACAGGTGCATTAGCTTCTAACAGGCAATTCAGCTTGTTCTTTGAAGCTTTGAAACTGGGTGTTGACTTCTCTCTAGGTGTGAAAGTCTTAGATAGCATCTTCGTTTAATAAAAGACTGTTTTGTCTACATTGACAATCTGTTGTTTGGTGTAGACAACTTCATCAGTTATCTTAATAGATATTCTAGACAATGTGCTGCAGCTTCTACGGCAGCAACTGCTGTTTCACCTTGTACTTTCGCTTTACGGAGACACCTTCTTTCCTTCGTGAACTGACCTCTGCTAGCTCCAAACTTTACTTCTACAATATCCTCACCTCTCTCAGTCTTGACAGAATTAAAGAGAGTTAGAGCTGTGGTTTGGATTGGGCTTTGGCTTAAGGAATATTGTGGCAGGTTTGATCTTCTATCCAGTCCACGGACGCCTTCTTCCTATCAGCAGTAACCCCGTTTCCCTTTGTTATCATTCATGTGTTCAATGGAGTAGCTCTGTTAATTTCCTTCAAGAACTTGGCTGTTTGGTGGGAGGCTTAGCTTTCAAACTTTCTCGGTTTTTGGCAAATCTTAGCTTTTGATGCCTTCCTCACTAAACGTAATCATTTCTAGCTTTTGATTTCAAATCCGAGATACGTGACTCTTCATTTGGATTGATCACTTAAAAGGCATTTTAGGGTTAGTTGTCCTAATTTCAATATTTTTGTGTCTTAGAGAATAGGGAGTTCTGAGGGGGGGAGTGGAGAGATAGAGGAAGGGCTGGTTGGTGGAGCAGCCAGAACACATACATTTATCTATTAAGTTTGTTGTTTTTACATGAGCACAATTAGTGTCATCTCAAAACAATGGCAATAGTAACATCAAAGATCCCTGATCATGATAACAAATATAAAAGTTATTGTAATTCTAAGTCTGAAATATTATAAGAGTTATCAAAATGGAACACAGGGACATAAAGTGAGCACATGTTGTTGAAAAAATGGTGCTGACAGAGTTGCTAAATGCAGGGTTACCACAAATTTTCAATTTGTACACACCTTAATCCTAGCACTCTAGGGGGCTGAACCGGATGGATTGCCTGAACTCAGGAGTTTGAAACCTGTCTGAGCAAGAGTGAGATCCTGTCTTTAAAATATAGCCGGGCATGGTGGCAGGTGTCTGTAGTCCCAGCTATTTGGGAGGCTGAGGCAAGAGGATTGCTTGAGTCCAAGAGTTTAGAGGTTACTATGAGCTATGACGCTATGGCACTCTACCAAGTGCAATAAAGTGAGACTCTGTCTCAAAAAAAAAAAAAAGAAAAAGAAATCTTTAATTTGTAAAACATGTAATATTTGTGAAGAGCAATAAAGTGAAGCATGATAAAGTAAGATATACCTATATACTGATTTTGTGATGGTATATAATATTTACAAATCTCCTTAGAATCCAATTTTTCCCTATACTTTATCAATGTTACCTTAAACTAACATGGTGGGTAATATAATATTTGGAAATCAATCAGAACTATCTTGCATTTGTTTCTGTATTTTACAGAAACAGTTTTC
Organism: Arctocebus calabarensis; assembly: GCA_963573935.1. Taxonomy (NCBI): domain Eukaryota; kingdom Metazoa; phylum Chordata; class Mammalia; order Primates; family Lorisidae; genus Arctocebus; species Arctocebus calabarensis. Next base: position 32,662 of record CAUYON010113415.1, read on the forward strand.
TTTACATGTGTAAGTCTTTTCCTCTTTGAAGCCACCATTCAGAGTAGAATGGTGTAGAATAGGGATACTTCATCAGAGGTTGTTTTTTCCCTTTTTTTTTTTTGTTGTTGATTAAATAAAAAGATTCATCACTTGGTAAAAACTGACATATGTTAGATATTATTTTCTTACAAAGTAATGAATTACATGGCAAAATCATGATCGTGGACTGCTTACCCTTGAATTCCCCCAACAAATTCTTAAAAAAATACTAACACAATAACGTGACTTACTTCTGTATGGAGGCAGCATTGCAAACCATCAATATTGGTATGGAGGTTGGAACAGATATTATGTGCACTTTGAAATACAATAACAGCAATACTTGATTTTATTCAGGGCTAGTGTTTTTTTTTTTTGAAACACTGTTTTATTGCATAGCTATTCTTTAGATTGCATCGGCCTTTGTAAAACTGGGATATTCTAAAGCTAATATTAATGAGCTTTTTCACTGCTCATTAAACTATCTACCAGAACAGAAGCAGTTAAAAGGGAAATGGATAAAATGGAATCCAAACTATTTTTGCCTCTCTTTAAAAAGCAAAACAAACAATAACAACGAAAAAACACTGCTGTTAATTTTTTAAAGGATTTTCGTTCTGAGATTATAGTAAGAGTTTTCTTTTTTTGGTAGATGGGGAACAAAATCTGGCAGTGATTGGATTATTTTGCACATTTAAATTAGGTTATTTATGCTCTACCAATTACTGAAGGTAGCTGAGAGTTTCCTGTAATGTGCTGAATCTTAATTTACACTCTACCATCTGTCTATGTCTTAAGATTTTAATACATTTCATCTTACAGTATCTTGTATATAAAAATCCATCTTTGAAAAGGCATCCACTTTTGTAAACCTTCTGAGCCTGTTGTAACTCTAAATCAGAGATGCAAGTCCTAATAAAATTCAAGAGGTAGGTAACTATTATTTTTTAGTGCTACCTTGTTTTATTTTCATAGTGTAGAGAGCTGAATAAATATTAATCATTTGACCTGGTGACAGCAATATTTTGGCTGGTAACAATGCAGCTGGCTATATTCTACCATTATTAGTCAAGTCACAAGGCTAGGCTGGTATCTTATTAACCTGAGAGTTTGTTTTCTGTATAAATCAATCATGGCTTTTCTGTTAAAGGAGTTAAAGATGATAAAAAAAAATCAAATTAAAACATACCTTAGTATTTGTAACATATCAACACACAAATAGCTGTGGTATTACTTTTTATCATTTAAACTCCTTTTTTAAAAAAAGAAGGTAAGTGAAGTTCAGTATCTTTTGTGATATATCAAAACTGCATAGTTATACATTATAAATTATGATTTGGATTCTCCAAATTAAATTCATATGTAATACTAGATGATACTTCAATAATTCAATTTAAGAAATGAAACTTTCTGTGATTTATACTCACATTCACTTCACCTGTCTATGGGGTGTTTATCATACACATACACACCTATCTGTATCTCTATATGTGCCTGCCTGTAAGGCCCACACTCAGTATATACTTAAGTGTACATATGTATGCATAGATGTTCAATGACACAAATTGTGTGTATGTGCATCTTAATGCTGCATCAGAAAATCACATGATTAGGTAGTTATGTATCATCAATGTTGTCAAAGATTTCAGGTGATGGGCACATTTATAGCCCTGACTCAGGCATTACAAAAGCTATCTATGTAACAAAAATATTTAGACCCATTTAATATTTTGAAAGAAAAATGTTATCATAGAAATGAAAATTTTGTTCTATATAGTCAGATAAAAATGTCTTTCTTTTTTTTTTTTTGAGATAGAGTCTCACCCTGTTGCTGGAGCTAGAGAGCAGTATTGTCAGCCTAGCTCACTGCAACTTCCAACTCATGTGCTCAAGTGATCCTTCTGCCCCAGCCTCCTGAGTAGCTGGGAGTACAGAAACACAGACTATCACGCCAGGCTAATAATTTCTATTTTTTATAGAGATGGAGGTCTTGTTCTTGCTCAGGCTGGTCTCCAACTCCTGGCCTCAAGCAATCCTCCTGCCTCAGCCTTCCAAAGTGCTGGGATTAGCAGCAAGAGCCACTGTGCCCAGCACAACTCAATTTCAACTGGTTCTGCCTCTTACCGCTTATATGATTTTTTAACTGAGCCCCAGGTAACTCACCTATAAGTAAATGTATATCAAAAAAAATATCTGTGAAAAGTAAATGTAACAATATAAATGGGACAGACACAGATTTTTCGATTTATAAAGATTCAAAGTTGCTAGCCTTCCTTTAGGAGCAGACAATACAAAATTTCTTTGACTCTCTAAAGGCCAGACTTGTTTATAAATGAGATAAATAACCTTACACACACCAAAACTCTGTGCTTAGCCCAAATTAGAAGGCATTTCCTATAATGATATTATGTAACAATTCTCCAAATCATCCAGATTTTAGAAGAATTAAGTAACTGAAACTCTTTTTTATTATTCACTGGTCTTGTCTTTGAGTAAATCAAGAAGATCAACTAAAATATGAAATTATGGATTTAAATAGTCCAGTGGCTAAGAAAATGCTCCAAGTATGGAAAACACTTTGTGATTTTCCAGTGAGTAAATAAATAGAAGTTTTTTAAAAGTAGATTTGATACATATTTGGAAAGTAAATAGCTAAAATGCTCACCTTACCTGCCCCAACTGAGAAAAATTACTCCAGTTATCCACATCTTCCATTTTTTTTTTTTTTTTTGTAGAGACAGAGTCTCACTTTATCGCCCTTGGTAGAGTGCCGTGGCTCCACACAGCTCACAGCAACCTCCAACTCCTGGGCTCAGGCGATTCTCTGGCCTCAGCCTCCCGAGTAGTTGGGATTACAGGCGCCCGCCACAACACCCAGCTATTTTTCCGTTTTGCAGTTCGGCCCAAGGCCGGGTTTGAACCCGACACCTTTAGTATATGGGGCTGGTGCCCTGCTCAATGAGCCACAGGCACCGCCCTACATCTTCCATTTTATATACTTTAAACTGGCATAAATGCATTCCCTTAGATACTCTGATGGCTGTTGCAGGGAATGTGTGAGAAGATGCCCTCCTGGAAGCAGCCCCTGGAGGAGGGGGCCTCTGAGTGCTATCTCAAGGGGCTCTCCCACTCCACTTCTCTCCACCCAACCTTCACGCAGCACCCTCCTCCCACCCCTGCCCCAAAGGAAACCAACAAAACATTCACATTTAAACACTATCTGTCTGAGTTGCCAACACATGGATAATTGTCCCCGGGCCACCTCCTTCTCCTCAGTTTTTAAGTTTCTCCTCAGAAGTTGCAGTTTTGCAGTCATCATCACTTGCCAGGTGAGCTCCAAACAGATATTTAAGTTACAGCTACACTCAAAATGCCAACAGACTTTAGAGCTTGAAAGATCTAAAGAAGTAAAGATTGGTAATGGTAGTAAAAATGCTGTGTTGATTAATACACACATTACATAGATTGAGGGTTCTGGAGTGACATCATCAGAGTTCAAATTCTTTTTTTTTTTCATTTTTTATTTTTAATTTTTTTTTTAGGTCATATATATGTAGATCATGAGTACATTTATGTCTTTGTGGGATTCAATGTGTTGATTATTTGTACAAATTGGAATGCTTACATCCTACTAATCAACATAGCCTTCACCTTGTTTCCCCAATTACAGCGTTAAGACATTTGTGTTCCACACCTGATAGATCCAACTTGTACTTGCAATATGCTCCATAGGTGTGGTCCCCCTATTAACCCTTCCTTCCCCTGTCCATCCCCTTTCTGCCTTTATCCTAGGCTATAGTTGTGATTCATCTCTCATATGAAAGTGTGAGTGATTATAAATTGGTTTTATAGTAGTATATACTGAGTACATTGGATATTTCTTTTTTCCATTCCTGAGATACTTTCCTAAGAAGAATATTTTCCAGTTCCATCCATGTAAACATAAAAGAGATAAAGTCTCCATCTTTTTTTAATGCTGCATAGTATTCCATGGTATACATATACCACAATTTATTGATCCATTCATGGGTTGATGGGCACTTGGGCTTCTTCCAAAACTTGGCAATTATGAATTGAGCTGCAATGAACAATCTGGTGTATAGATCTTTGTTGCTAATTCAAATCCTTTTCTAATTCCTTATATGCTGTGTGTCTTTGAAAATGTTTGTCCTCTGTCAAATGAGGAAAATAAAACCACTGATCTTTTACACAGGTTGTAATGTAGTAAGGAGTAAATGAGAAATCCGTCTAAAACATTAAGTACAGTGAAATTGAAATAAGGGTTAGTTGTTACTATGATTTCCATTATTGTTATTGTTATTGTTAAATGGGGTATTATACTGCATAGAACAGAATGGTGAATGTGTTCACAGGCTAGATCTCTTTCACCGTTTTGATACTAGAATATAGTAAGTCTTTTTTCACTAAAAAAGTGTATTTCTTATGCAAGAATCTTTAAATGAAAGAAAGAAATAAAACACAAGGCATCTTCTTTTCCCATTTTGTTTTTACTTAAACAGTGAAGCTTTATGTAGCGCTTTCCTCAACAAAGCACCAGAAATAAACTGCTATTTATTATTTGGGCACAAAGCATCCTGATGACTTCAGTTCATCTAGGCAGGTGAACTATTCAGCCTTCCACACTAAATAAGACTCCAGGATCCAAGCATTAGTAGGAAATATTTTCTGAGTAGCTTAAAAAAATGTTATATTACTGCCATAAAAACTTCTAAGGCAGTTCTACAAGGGAAAAAAAAAAAAAAAACAACTCATTCAGCTTTGGTGAATGGGGAGTTTCACAAACCTCATATTTTTATCTAGGAACAAGTAAGTTACAGTCAGGGGGACAGTTAAATTGAGAGCGTGCCTGGAGCATTTGGTGATTAGTCCTCTTCTTGCTACTCACCAAATACTCTCTCGCCTGGGTACATTTTTTCCTTTGCTAGATAAATAGCAGAGTTACGGTCTTAACTGGATCTACACATAATATTATGAATCATTTTGGCAAATCTGAAGAAAGAAACTTTTTCAGATATCATCGAAATGAATATGAAATGTCAGAAATATATTAGTCAGAAATGCAATCATTTGTTCAGTGGCATCATTGGAGGGACCACATCTTTTAACATCTTTCTGTTTTTAGAATGTGAACAATCATTTCACATTCTTTTGCAATCGTCCTTTTTCCTTTACCACCACAAGATGGCTGCTTTACCTTCAGCCATACTAGCTGTGTTCTAGACAAGAAAAGGGAATGGTCAAGGCTTTCTCCTCCTGAGGATTCGCGTTTTGATTTAGGAAGACAGACTCTTTCCAGGAGAGTCTATTCTCCCTTATTTTGTATTAGCTGGAGCACGGTGGACAGCATCTGCCACAACGTCTTTGACAAATGAGAAAACCAGGAACAATAGTCACCAGAACAATCTTGCAGAAGGTTTCACAGTAAATTACAGAGAAAAAATTATAAATTCTGGCTCTGGTGACTTCTACCTCACCAAACTGCACTCCTCTATTATTTAATAAATTGTTCCTTGAAAGCCTCCCTAAAACTCCTATTATTCCTGAAAGTCAATCTTAATTACCTTTCATGGACAACTGGCCATGTATAGGGTATTAGTAAATAAATTATCGTACCAAATGTATGGAAGAATATTTCTTAAAAGATTTTTTTTATTTCTTCAAACTTTAGAGAAGCGGACATAGATTTAAATTTGTCAGAAAAGTTTTTGAAACATATTGTTTTCTTTTCTGCAGCTACTGTATCTTCTGCTGCCTGCTATTTTCATGGCAGCAATCACAAGTTGGATGCTCATTTTAGGATAACAGGACTATGCTGAATAGGCCAGCTGAGAGCTATTTTACAAGAAAATTTAGCATTTGCTTTGTGGTAATGGATATTGGTGTGTGGCACATCCGTTCCAGTTTCTGCCTTGTTAAACACTTTAAAGGCAGCTCTGGTTTACTTAGCTTCTCTCTCTGACCCTCTGGGAACTACAGATTTACACATCTTTACAGTCGCTGGTGAACAAAACCAAGCTGATCTTACGTGCGTGTTTTGACCCTTGGCATAATGTAGAGAAGGCTACCTGGACACTTTGGAGTGACAACTTTTTATTTCATGCTGCTTTAGATGACAGGAAAGGTAATGATTCATTTTAACACCAGGTGCCAACATAGTTTGTAGGTTTTATCTCAGAATCTTTTTAAAGAAATATTTAATAGTTTAGAGAAAGGAAAGAGGGAATTATAGTGATGAATTAGTCAACCTGCATTTTACATTAGAAACATTTGTAATATAATTGCTGGTGAAATACAATACTTAATAAAATACCATATTTCAAAACAACATTTTGGTTTCTCCTCTGAGACCATCAAACTGTACCCAACACATGCAAAACCTGTTCACAATGTATGTTTTATGGAAAAGTGAAAGTGTAAGAGTATTTATGCTTATGATTATAGAAATAAATAATGTGTAGCCTTATAAAAAAATATTTTCTCTAAATTTTAGCAGTATCAAGATCATGAGTGATGTGTTTAAAATGTATTATTATTAGGCCTTGGTTGAGAATTAAAAGACTCAAAGAAGTCAGGTTTTTATTGAATATTCTTTCACAAACATAATTAACTTCTTCGATTATAATTTGTATACTTTGATATTTTTCTCTGAACCTGAAACAACACTTTGAAATACTGAAACAACCTACTAGATATAATTCATAATTTGTAAGCCAGAGTTAACCAGATACAGCTGAGTGTTTAGGAAATTATTTAAGAGGCCATTTTTAGATGATTAATAAATAATCAAGATTAGTGATTGCTGTTAACTAAAGGCTGTAACAGTTGCAATATTCAGAAGACTCAAGAATAGAACTGCTTTGTCATAGATTAAATATTTCTGGAAACACTTCCTACTTGGCACAGTTCTCACAGTATCCTTTCACTTGATTTAAAATAATTAAGTAATTAAAACTTCTCAAAGTTTGGTCATATCTCAATTCCTCCAAAATAGATGCTGAATTATGTATATAACTTGCATCAGATTTTAATGTAGGTAGTTTCTCCTGGTCACGTTAAGGAGGTCACCCTGATCACTTCTCCCATTTTACTCATTTCAGTTTTCTTTTATGCAAAACCTAATCAGAGGAAGACAAATTATGCCAATGCTGTAAGAGCTCAAACATCGCCTTTAAAGAATTCCCTGTAGGGTGGCGCCTGTGGCTCAGTCGGTAGGGCGCCAGCCCCATATTCCAAGGGTGGCGGATTCAAACCCATCCCCGACCAAACTGCAACAAAAAACAGCCAGGCGTTGTTGCAAGTGCCTATAGTCCCAGCTACTCAGGAGGCTGAAGCAAGAGACTCGCCTAAGCTCAAGAGCTGGAGGTTGTTGTGAGCAGTGTGACACCATGGCACTCTACCGAGGGTGACAAAGTGAAATTCTGTCTCTACCAAATAAATAAATAAATAAATAAAATATGATAATAAAGAATTCCCTGTAACTGGGCGGCGCCTGTGGCTAAGTGGGTAGAGTGGCAAGTTCGAACCCAGCCCCAGCCAAACTGCAACAACAACAACAAAAGAATTCCCTGTAACTATGCCATTAGCTCTCAATTAGTATAGGAAGAAACTATTTGATTGGGTGCAAAGATTAGATAGACAAAACATAATCCATCCTTTTTTATTAGTGGCATATTGAATTCTACAAGAATTTACCAATTGTTGAATATAGATAGGCTGAACATGAGTAGCTATTAGAAGCATCATCTCAGTAACAGTGCCATTGGTGAGGCACCACTTCTTCAGTCTTTATATTCATCAACCACTTTTACCAGCTTCAAACTATTAATTGCCATTTCATTCCTTTAAGATGTAGCATCCATAAAACCTAATCTTTTAAAAAATTTTATATTGCATCATTCACCCTAAAAGGCTATTGTATTCACTTGATAAAGTAAATTTCATAATTATTCAAAGAGTGGTTTCATCTTGATTATACTTCTCATGTCTTTGCTTATATTCCAGAGAGCGCCCATCTACCTGTTCTGTTTTAAAGGATATTTTAATAACTTTATTATATTGTAGGTCAGATGTATTTATTTTCAAGATTTTGTTTTTTGATTTAAGCCAGTAAGAAATTTCATTTTAAAGATTAGCGATCTGGCTGAGAAAGTTTCCATGGTTGGAGCAAATTTGCCTTCACCAAAAAGCTGTCTCTGGAGAAGTTACAAAGGATTCCCGTTCTAGGGAACACAGAAAGGTGTGGCCAGTAAAGAAAGAAAGAAAGAGGACTAAATATTGAAGAGCACATGTGGTATATTGAAACTTTGTGCACCTCTAATTATTAATTCTTAATCATGATCTTTTAAAAAAGGATTTGTTAAAGTCTAGGTTACTTAACTTCCCTGGAGCTTTCTAGCTAGCAAAGAAGGGAACTCCATTTTAAAACTGAAGACTCATTCCAAAGCCATGTACCATACTGCTGGTAAGTTTACATGGCTCTAAATGAACAAACAGACTTTTGTTATAATGAGTTATTTCTGTTATGGAATCAAGGGGCGTGAAGTTTCCAGCAAAACCAGAAGGTTACTTAAGTGTTTATTGACAGCAAATATCCTAATCTTTTTTTTTTACTATTATATAAAATATAAATAGCAACTTTTTCTATAATAAAATACGATTTAATGATAGAAAGACTTAGCTCTTAGACTTTACAGTTAAGTAGTGAGGCCTTAATTTGTTAAGAACAAAAATGTCTTTCAGGCCATTTGGAACCTTTGCGTATAACGACTTCTTGCGTTCATCCCATCTACTTCTATTTTTAAATACTGGGGGTTAGAGCCAGACTTAGCACAGTGCCAGGAACGTAATATATTTGAATAATATTGAATTCATGCTTTTACTCATATCAGCATGTAGAATAAAGTAAGCAACCCAGCATCTGCACCCGTTTTTGCAGTTGTATGTTACTACCACCATTTCCTGTGTAATTTCCTCTTTGAAAAGTCTTGCTATCTGTGTGACTAAGACTCGTTCTTAACATACTTAAGTTTAAATTGACATGAAAACTAATTTAACTTGGAAAATTATTAATACTCTAAAACACTATTTGGGGAGCTCGGTTGTTACAAAGCAGAGTTAAAACATTTTAAAAAGTATGTTTCTAAGAGATAGTAAGGTATAGTGAGAAAAGCCTATACTGGAAACCATGAAACCTAGCTCCTGGAGATGCCTCGTTCATAAATCAGATGTCTGTGATTATGAATGTATCTGAGGAAATAAAGAAATCCTGGACCGAACACCCTCACAAGAGTCTCAGGAAGAATATATGAGATAACATACAGGAAGAGGCGTGGTAACACATGGATGTCCAGATGGAAATGACTGCCCTATTACTATTGCTGTTATTAATACCGCTGCTAACTAGTAGTGATAGGCTTAGGAAACAATGGTGGTTATTGGAACAACTGCTCAGTTGGAGGTCAACAAGTGATTTCAAGTATTTGCCCTGTTTTTATGCCCGTGTTACTCTTATTTTTGTACTTTCCCTACTGTGTTTAATTTGTCCACACGGGAGGTATCTGGGAATGTTACCACTGCATTACAAACGGGGGTTACATTAAAAGGTGGAAAACTCTCAGATTTCTTGAATATTAGTGGCACGCTGGTAAGCTGGCTCCGAAAAGGAATGGGAGAAAAATAAGATAAAGAAGGCCCTGACTTCTGTGTATAAACGATCAATTTCAAGCTGCTGTCATGACCTCACTGACATTGAGAACAGTTGCTCACAACTGAGTCAGAATCCGGTCCAGCACATAAACCATGGACCAGGGAGCAAGGGGTGTGTTCAAGGTAAAGGATGCCCACTGCCCATCGTGATCCTAATTATCTTTCATTTCATGATCTTCTGTCTGTTGTTTGTTTGTTTCTATGTTACGGTCTAGAATTCAACCACAGAGATTCATTTGATAGAATTCATCTGCCGAATAGGATTTATTTCACTTAAAAAATATGTGTATTCTGAGAAAGCTAAGATGCGAGCAAACGTGCGTCCAGTTCCTGTGTTTATTTTTCCAACATTCTGGGAGGAATTCATTCGAAGGGAAACAGCTTTAACGGAGGCTGAGAGTTGGGCAATTTTATATCATGGAAAATTCTGAGAAGATAGAAAGACCTGAATGGGATCCTTTACTGAGGCTGGGCTGGGAGTAAGGTAAATTAGCATTGAGAACATACAGACCTACACAAGATATTCTAGTTTTATAGTAACATACATGCGTAACTCCAAGTTTTCAATATCAAGGAATCAAAATAGAATTTCAGCTTTATTTCTTTACAATCTAAGTTCCTTTCTTTATTCATACATTCAGCATTTGTTAAATTGTTAGAGTGTTCTAGGCACAGAGCTCCCAAAAAGCTTTCTCATCTCAGGTTTGCATTATGATTCAAACATATTCTGAGTTAAATAGATTTCTGTGGTCTTGCTGGGAAACCTAAGTAATATTTAATATTACTCACAACCTGGCATATGTCGATATTCTACTCCCATCCTTCACTCAGGGATAAATTTTGAAATCTTGTCTCTTACCCAATTTCTGCCTTTTGTAAATTACCTGCCATTTATGTGCAGACAGGCTGGTTGTGTTCTAACTATCTCATTAACAGTGTTAGTTTTGGAAAAGCTAGATTTTTTTTGCTTGAGAAAAATTTTGGAAAAAGAAAATGGGTCTGGAGGTATTCTTTCTTTTGATGATTTGTGGTCTTACTATTTGTTAGCTCTGTTGCCTTAAGCAAGTGACTTCACTTTCTGTGCAAAGTTTCATTAGTTAGGAAATAGTACCTGCATCTTGTTAAGTATCATGTGGGCCTTGGGAAGCTCTTAGCACAGTGTCTGGCACACAGTAAGTGCTACCACTCTGCCCTCTGCTGCTTGGAGAGAAAGTTGGGGACCAAAAATAGGTTCGAGATTTCATCCTGAAATGTTTCCCTCCACCCTCATGTGTGCATCTACGCACACACTAATTTTGGCAGCATAATCTGATGTATTAAATAAAAAGGAATACACAGCAGAAAAATGGAAAAAAATATTTCATGTGAAAACAAGCTAGCATAAAATCTTTGTAGCTGGCATTGGTCTATTAAAATGTTCTAACCTGCTTTGTAAAAATTCTTAAACTACATGTAAGAAATTACATTTCTGGTGCCGATAATTGTTTTTTAATTATTAAGCAATGCAACCCCCAAATGATAATATATGTATAAAGCTTATTGTTCTCCTAAGGGAAATACAGAATTAGTTGCTATCCAATGCATATGTTACTTAGAACTATATTTTATTTAAGGCAATGAAGGAGCTGTCAGACATGTTTGTTACGGTCCATCAGACACAGAATTGAGTATCTTTTGTATCTCATAGTTTAACAGAAGATAATGTCCTATATTTTGAGCTGACAAAAATAATTGAACATAGTTAAGAAGTAAGTAACATCCAGTAGGCTTTCGAAAACCTGTGATCTCATGTATGCTATTGGTTCAAAATACTTTTAATAAAATACTATTCAGGGTCATCTGAACATTTGAATCTGATGGCTTCTAATTCTAATTCTGAGATCAGATAGTAGATTGATGGCATCATCGTGTTCCTGTATGTAATGTGAACATCTTGGTTACATTGAGAAGACTGAAACTTCAGAGTGTGAGTCTAAAATAATGTGACAAAATAATGTCTTTATTACCTATTTAGGAAAGGGAAAGACTGTTGTCTAGTTCTTCACAGAGAGTTCGAAGGTAGATAATATGAAAAGAATTTTTTTTTTCCTGTTTAAGATGCTACGTCCAAGGCAGTTATGGAGTGTTAGCACACCCAAGAATGAATTTTGTGTGGGACCTCTTGTCAAGCACAGCTACTCTCAAACTCTGATGGTGTGGGAGACTGGTTGGGCTGGGGGTAAGGTAAATTAGCATTGAGAACATACAGACCAATAGGAAATGTTCTAGTTCTCTAAGTTTACAATTCCAAAGACTCAAAATAGAAATTTTGAGCTTTATTTTTTTACAACCTAGGTTCCTTTCTTTATTCATACATTCAGTGTTCGTTAAATTGTTAGAGTGTTGCAGGCACAGACAGATCGTATGTTCTCAATGCTGATTTACCTAACCCCCAGCCTCACCCTGATGGTGTCGGACATCATTGGGAGGCTTACCTAGGTCTTCTTCCCCGTGAGTCTCTGAGCACCAGTAGTTTGTAAAATGAGTCCCTAGGCCTGGCATCTTGAAACTTCCTTGGACTCCCAAGGGGCCTGGGTACTGAGAATGAGCCAGGTTGTCTTCAACTGAGATTAGGTCCCTTTTAATAAGCAGCTAACAGTGAGAGGTTAAAGTGATGTAGAGATGAAGAATGAGGCTTAATGGCTCAAGTCCTGGAGTGGGAGTGGGAAAGACACAGGAAGTGGATTCAGCAGCCAGGAAGTAGAATCCAGCTCACCCTCCACTGTGTTCTCCTAACTCCTTATGAAAACTCATGGCAGAGCTTATATGTTGGAGTCTAACAATTTTTATGTGTGGTTTTCTACCACTTTATCATGAGCCATTGGAGACATAAATAATATCTTCTCCCAACTTTCAAATATATAGATAATTGTTTTTTGTAGTTTTTTGGGGGGCGGGACCCGGTTTGAACCCACCACCTTGGGTATATGGGGCCAGTGCCCCACTTCTTGAGCCACAGGCACCACCCAACTTTTAAATATTTTTAATTCTACAGAATAGTTGAAAGAATACTACAAAGAATGTCTTCATGTACTTCACCAGATTCACTTGTTGTAAACATAGTGCTCTGTTAATATCATCTCTTATTTATATATTTAGGAGTACATATATATGTCATTTGTATACACGCATATACATACACACAACATACCTATACATATATGTCCAAATGCATATCCATTCTTCTTCTGAAACATTTTTAAGATAGTTCACCTCTTATCATTTCAACTTGTATCTTTAAAGATCCAGACATTCTCAATGATAGTATTATAAGAGCTAAGAAATCCAACCTTTATTCAATAATATTGTCTAACATATAACCCATATTTAAGTTTATCCACTTGTCCCCAAAATGTTCTTTATTCCTTTTTTGAAAAAAAAAATTCAATCCAAGGCTGGGTTCAGTGGTGCCTTTGGGGGGTCAAGGCAGGCGGATCACCTGAGCTCAAGAGTTGGAGACCAGCCTGAGCAAAAGTGAGACCCCCATCTCTACTAAAAATAGAAAAACTAGCTGGGCATTGTAGTGGCTGCTTGTATTCCCAGCGACTCAGAAGGCTGAGGCAAGAGGATTGCTTGAGCCCAAGAGTTTGAGGTTGCTGACACCATGGCACTCTGCGCAGGGAGACATAGTGAGACTCTGACTAAAAAATAAATGAATAAATAACAATTGAGTCCAAGAATAAATCAAGGCTATTGTATCTCTTCAGTCTACTTTCATCTGCAGAGAGCCCCTGCCTCTTTTTGTCTTTCATGAATTCCAGAAATTCCAGACCAGGTGTCTTGAAGAATACCCCATATTATGGAACATTTTAATTTCTTGCTCATGATTAGGTTCAGAGTATATATATTTTTAGGGAAATAACCATACAAATGCTATTGAGAACTACCTAACAATTAATTATTAAAGGTACCTTTCCATCTCTGTAAAGAGGAAGGAATCCATGAGGATACTCTGAGGCTATGGGACTACCCTGTTTCCCAACAACTTTTTGCCCAGTGGTTTCAGCATACGTTGATGATTCTTGCTTGATGCTCTCATTATATTCAGGGATGCAACTGTGATTTTTTTTTTAAAGTATCATTTCTGGGCTGCACCCGTAGCTGAATGGGTAGGGCACCAGCCACATAGAGGTTGGCGGGTTCAAACCTGGCCCGGGCCAGCTAAAACAAGAACCACAACTGCAAAAACAACAAAAATAGCCAGACATTGTGATGGGTGCCTATAGTCCCAGCTACTTGGGAGGCTGAGGCAAGAGAATCACTTAAGCCCAGGAGTCTGAAGTTGCTGTGAGCTATGATGCCATGGCACTCTACTGAGTGTGATAGCTTAAGACTCTGTCTCAAAAAAAAAAGAAGTATCATTTCTTGCTACTCTTATTAACTAGTATTTTCCTCTCTCTATTTTTTTCTCTCTTTCTTTCTCCCTCCATTCTCCTCTTTGTTAAAGTATTGCTACAGACTCATGGATTTTCTATTATGAAATGTCTTATAATCTAACCCCATCATTATTATATTGATGCCCCAATTATTTCAAATTTGGCCACCAGGAGCCCCTCCAGGACAGTAGTGTGTCCTTTTGACACGTTTCATTAGTCTGTTCACTCCTCTGCCTCCTGGCACAGTCAGATGTTGCAAGATTCTTTGTCCTTCCCCTGCCTCAGACCTGAATTCAGCCACTTGTTTCCCCAGGACTTCTGGTTCCTTTAGTGATAAATGGTATTTGGAAACTAAGACTGGGATGTCATTGCTTCTAGGACAAAACAAAGTAATCGATGTGAAAGGACTTAATAAAATATAAAGCGCCGTACTATCATGACTCACATAAATATCAGCTTTTTTGGAGCCATGAGAAATAAAAGCAATAACATAAGTATCTGTGTGTTAAGACACGAGACACAGGACATGAGTGAGGGTGGAAGAGATAGATTACCTGGCTTTGTCAGATATAACGCGAATCCTTGTTCTATGACTCTAAGACACTAAGTAGAACAAATGAAAAGGCTGTGGGCTGTAGTCTCACCTGTTCCCTAAGTTGCTTTGTTATTTAATACTTCAGATAGGAAAGAATAAGTTATTTTATTTTGTGGTTGAACTATAATCCTTTTTCAAAAATGAAACACTTAGCTAAAGAATCATGAAACATAAACATGTGATTTCTTCTGTTTTTGCTTTTCTTTCATTTGTTCAGTAGGTCCTAAAAGAACAGTGTAATTTTGAAAATTTTAGATTTTTAAAAAATTACCAATATATACCTTCTTTTATTTTCCTTATTAGATGAGCTACCTGTGTTACATTTGGGGAAATGGTGTGGTGACATTTTTGGATTTCTTTGTGAGAAAATCGATTATTGTGGGTTTTGCTTCCTATGGTTTTATTACCAATAAGGAACAACCTATTTGACTATATTTTCATTCTTAATTTACATTATAAATATCTTTTGGCTTCATTTCCAGGTTTTCCTACTTGTGCTGCATCACTTTATACTCTGAAATTAAATTTATTAAAATAGGCTCAGCGCCTGTGGCTCAATGGGCTGGGGTGCCAGCCATGTACACCTGAACTGGCGGGTTCGAATCCAGCCCGGACCCACCAAACAACAATGATGGCTGCAACCAAAAAATGGCCGGGCGTTGTAGCGGGCACCTGTGGTCCCAGCTACTTGGGAGGCAGAGGCAGGAGACTCGCTTGAGCCCAGGAATTGGAGGTTGCTGTGAGCTGTGATGCCACGACACTCTCTCCAGGCTCTGTCTCAAATAAATAAATAAATAAATTCATTAAAATAACTTTCCCCTATGAGGCCATGGACTGTGATAAATTGGACAGGGGATAGAGATGGGTGAACAGGTGATGCTCAGCATCTACTCGCAGGGAAGGAAAGGAAAAGGGCCCAGATGTCCAGGAAACAGCTATTATAGTCTTTTTCTTTTCAGTAGGACTACTTCTTCTGACTTTAGTGACAAAAGGAGGCATTAGGATGGAGTGTGGAGAACACACCCAGGGACTCAGGGGTTATACAAGTTTTCTTTTCATATGAATCCATGCTAAAAATAGGGAAGAACAAAAGACATGTGATTGTATTACCTATTTCAAAATGTTCTTTATTCTTCTATTTTTCATTTTGTATGAAATTCAGATGAAGGAATTTCAAATGCCTATGTATGTGTTGGCAAGTTGGGCTTGGCAAAGAAGGTGATGGGGTTTGATAGAACTTTGTTTCAGCTGTTTCAAGAATTCCCCAGTTTTCAGTACTGAACAGATGGGCTAATCCAGTAAAGAGTTCAATGCACACACAGAAAAATTTAAACTCACGGAGAAACTCAGACCAGACTATCTAATTCATGAAGCCTCTTAATTTAATTTGTCCTTAGGGAAGTTACCTAACCTCTCTGTATTTAAACTGACCCACTTATAAAATGGAGATAATAAGGCCTTCCTTATAATATATGTAAAGTGCTTACAGTTCTTATTTTTATTACTTATATATAGAAATGTTAGCAATTCTTATCAGTATTTGAAAATCTTAAATCCAGTCAACATGTGAATCACTAAATCTTTAAAGTATGCTTTTAACTTTATTACCTTTTAAGTTTACTCCCTTTGAGGTATAATGTTGCTGAAGCTCTTGTAGCTCTCTATATTCCGCATGGTCACTAACTCATCATGAGACACATTGGGGAAGCACCTGCTGTGACCAAGGAAGTCTTCCAGATGCCTGGGATACAGAAATATAATGCAGTGCTTGTCCTCAAACCCTGCTGAACAGACCATTATATAAACATTTGGTATGTCATTTGGTTAGATAATTACAATTTTACTATAGAGTGGAGTGGAGGTATAAACTTAGGAAGATCAAGGGATTTCTTATACTTCAGAGTCAAGAAGGATAAGCAGATACTCTCCAAATTAACAACACTAAAACAATTTTTTTCAAATGAAAATAAATATAAAATAACTCAGCTTAGTGACCAGAAAGTATACTTTTAAATAAGTATACTTTAACTCTAAAGCAAACATGAACACTTATGTGATTCAGAGTATTCTGTTTTGGAATTTGTCATAATCCCCAAGGCTCTACATATCACTAATTTATTTATTTCCTCCAGACATCTTGTGATTTAAAAGTATAAAATATCATTTTCCACTTTCACCTGTAGCACATGAGTCACAAAGGTGCCTATGCACTGAGGTGTCTCTACCTTGACAAAAGAGTCGAAATGTCATCCATCTGAAGCACCGAACAACTCAAAACTGATGCCTTGAAAATCTGCACCATCTCAAGGACCAAAACACAGAGCTTCTTATTTCTCAACTTCTCAACTAGCCTTACAGTGTAAAGAAGTGGGCAGCTCCTGTGGCTTAAAGGAGTAGGGCATTGGCCCCATATACTAGAGGTGGTGGGTTTAAACCCAGCCCTAGCTAAAAAAAAAAAAAAAAAAATATATATATATATATGTAAAGAAGTTTTAAAAAGGTGGGGGCAGGTTTCATTTTTTTTAAGTAAATAATTAATGTTAGCTATCCACATATCTCAAATAATTAAAAGATTTAGAAAATATGTTATCCAAACTTTTGAGACATTCCTTTGCTTCCTGAGTACCAGATTATGCACATATGCATATTATTCATGCTACGTGGACCTGTCATCAGCATTCACCTGGAGCACTGAGATGCCAGATTTAAGGTCTACAAGGTCTTCAAACATCTCGCTGCTGTAGAAATAGTTTAGATTACATGCAAAATATAGGAAGGTACAGAGTATGTATAATGTAGTTTTAAAAGCATGCCTGTAATTTAAAAACCCTATGAACTGAGTTCACCTATGGTGGTTTAATCTACTTCTGTCCTGGTTTCCTCATCTGTTTCATGGAGGCAACAACAGTATCTACTTCACAGAGTTGCTGTGAGCATTAAATGTGTTAGAACAAATAAATTCTGAAAAAAGAATGCCTAGTCCTAAGTAAGCAGCTGATAAAAGTTTCTCACTGTTATCTACAGAGACCCATGGGAAAAACTCTTCTTCAGAGGCCATCTGAATTTTAGGATTCAGGACACTCTCGTTGCCACTGCCTCTCTTTCTTACCCTGAAATAGTTCTCTAGTTCAAATGAAATCCCTTGTTCTCGCTCAAATCCAATCAACAAGGGTGCCTGGAATCCCCAAGCTCTGGAATCAGTCCCCAACTCTGTAAACCAAGTTAACATGAACATAAATATGGGCATCTCCTCATCTGTGCTGCCCCCAAATCCCTGACAGAGGTTTTGATCCTCAACCAAGAGAAAGTCCTGTGAAAGACAAAGCGATGTACTGACATCTGCAGGTGTCTTTATCACCTTCTAGGTGCTTTGCAGCTGAAAAACATGAGGCTTTTCTGTGGCTACCCAGTTCAGAAGCATCAAGTGAAAAACTCACGTGGTGACAGAAATATGATAATAATGGTAAAGGCAGAGGCAGCTTTATGATTTTTGTGCATTATCTGTAGATTTCATTTAAAGTGTGTGCCATAGATACACACTTAGAATCCTCTTCGTATCTTCCCTTTTCTCTTAATGGTCAATGTGAAATGAAGTTCAGTTAATCTCAAAATGTCCTTGATGAGAATATCTTTCCCTAGATGTTTCCACTTATTACTGATTGCAACTAATGAAGAAGGGATAATAGAGGACAGAAAAATAAGGGGAAACAATAGAATTCATGTTCTTTAAAAATGAATTTCTCATGACACTATGCTTTGTTCTTGGTGTAAATTCATATTCACAGTTTGTCCCCTGCATCTCATTTTTAGAGGTTGCTGTGGGTTTCATTGGCCCAGGAAACTCATACCTTTGCACTTGGTGAGGTGGTATCTAATCTCAGTTATTTTGAATCCTCTATACTAGTGTTTTTTCAAGCTCTAGTTCATGACCAGCATCATTGCCATCACCTGGGATACTCAGCGACTACCTAGTGAACCCAGGGCCCATCTTTAGACTTCTGATTTGAACTATGCAGAGGTGAGGCCAAGAATCTGCATTTACCTCTGCAGAGTTAAAAAATAAAAATAAAAGAAATGGGAGCCACAGCCATGACCTCTACTTCACAGTCTCCCCCATAGATGGTGCTGAGGAACAATGGACAGGGTCTCACTTCATAGCCTGCCGTGGTAGCCATGGTTGTTTGGAACCACAGGAGCAAAGAATTGATCTCATAATCCTCATCTTTTTTCAGGGGGCCCATCATTATCAGACCCTGTAAGTCTTTTTCTTGCTTCGTGTCATTTTAACTTTTTAAAAGTTTTATTTTCGGCCCCATTTCCCATTCCCTTCTCCAAACATGTCCTCAGGGTAACATGCAGTGAGGTGCTGTTCAATTCATGCCTTTTCACTCCACCTGGTTGGGAGTTTCCATAGCTGTGTGAGTCTCAGAGTCTCTCCACCACCCTTGATTTGTCTTTGCCCCTTGCTATGAACTCCTCAGTTGTTTTCAACTCCCACCGTCCTAAACAGATTCACCACTTGGCTGCTCCACTGGTGATCAGGTCCCATGAATGCCGTCACCATTTAATCTGCTACTAAATCCAAATTTCATGGTCTCTTTTTTATTAATGGTGTTCAGGGCTGACTGGGTAAGATGTATTAGGAGGAATTATAAATTCACTGGGAAATATTTTAAATTACCTTGTTAAATGAATTATATCTGTATTTCCTTTAATTAGCTATTTCTAGCCATAATTTGCAAAATAATATTACAGGTACATCCTTATCCAAAGTCGTTTTGCTCCTTCTCACATTCGTCATACAGGTTTGTGATTTTTCTCTCCGAGGCCATTAACTTGTTGGTAACTAACCTAAGTTATTGAACAAGTGAGATAAGATATTACAAACCCATCTTCATTGGTACAAAATGCCTATCTTTAGTGAAATATGTACTCACAATACAAAGGTCACAATTTAAGATTGTTGTTTCCTGTTATTTGTTTATGTGCAGCGTCAGGGTCTTTGGATCAAAATGCTACCTTTAAATCTCTTGGCTGGCTACATAGATGTCAATGTAAAGAGAAAATTGTTTTAAGCACAGATTTAAAATGTGAGTAGCAAATCATTTAATATGGAGGAGAATGCCACCAGCCAGTCGCTAGCAATAAAGTATTTTTTGTCTGGTTTTCTTTCACCCTCACTCGGTGACTGCTGACTATGCAATTCCAGCAGACCTATTGAAGGTGACATTCTCCCTTCCAAGATAATCCTCAAGATAGGATGTGCTTAATTTATGCTGTTGCTGAGACTGAACTGACCTTATTTACATATCATCAATACATGTAGGGCCTGAGAAGGGGACCAACCATCCAAATTAAAATATTCCCTGTCAAGGATTCATGGTTCCCTCCAAATTCTGGAATAATGCGAATGCAGGTGGTTGGCTAGTATTGATGCTGTTCAAGATTTATAAGGCTGTATTGGAAGGCACATGAAACTAAAGACTTCTTCAGAACAATGTCGCTGTTGAAAACTACTCTCATTCAGATCCAGCTGGGCATTCAGGAAGGCCAGCCATTGAATAAGATCTTTCACGTGCCTCAGCCTGCTTCACCTGTCAGACTGGCTCAGTGATTTGTAAATGAAACTCTATTTGCTTCCAAAGCTCTTGATCCTCCAACTCTTCTCTCCCAAGCTTCCATATTCTTGCTTTTCCTTTTGATCCAAGTGTCTTAACTCTCTTAACACGCACCATCAGTTTTCATTTAGTTCTTTTTTTCAAGTCATATACAGAGAGTGCTGAATCAATCTTAGTATTTCTGTGCTATTATATCATCATTGCAACCCCCCCCATTGGTTTTTCTCTTAGTTTTATTTTCTTTTGTAAAATAAATTTCTCTTTTATTGCACTTGGCTTTTAAATGAATGTCTTGAATGCCAATTTCTCAAAGTTTCCCTTTGTACATTTCTTGAGGCAAGCTTCACATCCCCTACTCTCATTAGCTAGTCAGTCAATCAATGAATCAATCCATCAATCATACATTTTATTGAGCAGCTCCAAATTAAAATAAGAAATTATAAGAAAATTATAACACTCCTTTGCTTCCTAGAAAATCCTGTTATTGAGCATTGCCTGCTTTTTTCTCCAATATGTCATCTACGTGCTTGTGATTCAATAGAAAGTATCTATCAGCTGGGCATTTATTTTCTTTTGATTTTCTTTTTTGCTCTACCTGACCAAAAAAAAAAATAGATAACATAGTGCAGCATTATATACAATGACTATGATAACAGCATATCCCCCTTCCCATTCCATCTTTTTCCAGGTCAACATATACAACACAAATTAACATTATTTATTATATATCAATGTAAAAAAATCTACCAGATATTACAAAAGAGAAAATGATATAAAACAACATAGTGTATTCCCTAACTATGAAAGTATATTTAAATTATTCCTTAAACATTTTCCTTTTTTCTTCACCATGTTTCCTAAAGCTTTAGTATAAAAAGGAGAAGGGAGAATTCAAAATTGATAGGCAAAAGAAACATTATGGGAAAGCAGGAAAAAACAAACATGAGTGTTGTAGTTCAAGGAAAAAGTTGCTGATCCTGGGGATGTGGAAATTTCTCTTTCAGATAGATCCATTGGGCCAGATTCTTACAAAAACTAATTTTGCAAAGAGCATATTTTTGCATACCATTTGAAACAAAAGTCGAAATAGATGGACAATGCCTAGAAAAAATTTTTGAGTTCGTTTAAATAAAAATCTTATGTCTTCAATGACATATTTGCTATTAGAAACAAAAGGGAAAAACCACAATACTATGGAAAATAAAATTAGTATAACTATATTGTAACATGAAATCTTTCTAGCCAACTTAATGGTGCCATTGAAAAGGAATATGCATATATATATTGATCATATACAATAGTTCCTTTTGATTTAAAATGCCAATCTGTCTTTTTACCTAAAATCCTTTGTAGCTTAGAAGTCTAATGGTAGGCTGAAAGGTGAAGTTTTAATAGAAATAGAAACAGTACTCCCACTCTCCATTGATGTTCATGTTTTCTGTCACCCTAAGGATTTGATATTCCTCATCTGTATTCTTTGATTCCAATCAATAGAAGAATTTAAAGCTTTGGTACATGTTTAGATATACCATTGAATGTATAATAAATAGTCAACATGTGTTGTACTTCTATTTTATTAAAATAGCTATAAATAATAAATACCTGTATAGTTAATTCTCTCATCTCTGATGTAACCCTGGTAAAACTACTAATGAAAAGAAAGATAAGGAGTAAGAAATTACATATTGCAATTCATGTTGACCATCACCCTAGAAACAGGTCCCCTGAACAGTAGAAAGAATAAGTATGTATTTCGTGAAAGTTTGGAATGGGCATTTCAGCTATTCACTAAGTTAAAATACACATTTTTAGAAATCATTCTATGTAGGGTATTGCATTATTAGATCATCTTAGTACATGTTTTATGATTTGAAATGAAAATATTAAGTGCTAAAAGAAAGAGCCATGGATATTGCAGAATTTTCCCTTTTCAGAAAAATGTGCTAAAGTTGAGGTTAGAGGCTGTCTAATTCAAATGGATTGGCACTAGCTGACCTCTCAACTATGCCAGACTGCCAATTCTATGGAGTTGTTGAGGACTGAAGGAACAACAATGGTTTAGATTTGAATACTGAGATGAATTCATCTTCAAAGGTTAGAAAGCATTAAACAAAATAACTCCTTTTCACAGTTTTCAAAAGTGAATCAATAACTTAGATCTACCGTCAGGCAATGCAGCATTTGATTTTGTGCCATCATCCAATCTTCTCTCAAAGTGTAATGACCTCACTTCTGGAGACATTTGATAAAAATGAAGGTTAATTTCCTGCTTTCTCAAAAATCAGCCAAGAAATTCATGACTCCAGAAGACAGTTCTGCTTGACTGGTTGCTAAATGAAAATTCAATTGGATGAAAAGTCCTCCATACTAATTTTCTAATTTTTCTTTATGGGTTGCCCACTTCTCTTGCAAATGTAATTTGACTATATATAGAATTGTTATATCTTCAGTAGTGAAAGCATACTATATTAACACTTAGGTTATTAGGGATATGAAGAAATATTTGCAAGTTATAACTAAGGAGTCACAAGTAGAACAAAAAAACCAAGAGAAGAATTTTTGTAGAAATAAATAAAAAGTAAATAAATACATAACTTTTAAAATCTTAAAATGACTGTAAATGTGCCAAAGATGAAAAGACTAAGATTTGTATATTTAATTGTTAACCAAGATCTAAACTAAGTGAAATACTTACACCAGGTGAAACTGAACTCAGAGTTATAACCCCAAATTGTCAAACAAAGAAATTCTTTAAAAACATATTAAGCATATATCTCATTCATATATATACCAATAGACTGTAAATAAAATTATGATGACTTTCTCAATTGTAGGAATGCTATGTTCACATATATATGTTATTTAGAAATGAACTGATGGAATCTAGAATAATTCTGAAAGTAAAAATATATATTTCTAATCCTATCTCTTTTTTTGCATAGGCTACTTATATAATAAGTAATGTCTTAAACTCTTTCTCCTAGAAAAATAGAAAATTCTTAATTCTCTGTTTATTTCTTCCTCTTCTGACATCTTGTGAGTGTAAATGGAAAATTTTTAGTTCTGTGTTTATTTTTTCCTCTTCTGATAACCTTGTAAATGTTAGGCTGGATTACAAACTAATTAGCTGAAAATTTCTGCACCACTGTTTACCAGCTGTGTGTCCTCAGGCTTGTTACTAAACCTAATTGGTTCTATTTCCTCAACTGGAAAATAGAGGTGCATTAACTCTCAGAATTATTAAATAAAGTAATGTACTCAAAGGGGTTGACACATTATAGGTTCTTAGTCATTTAGGTTAGAATCATGCCGTATGCTTATTTAATTGGTCAAAATTAGGATGAAAAAACTGAATGCTAACAACTGAACTACAGTCTGAGGGCTTGCATTATAGAATCCTTATGGGGATTTTTTTTTTTTTTTTTTGTATCACAATTCTGAGAAAGGAAAGAGTTTTGTGGCACTGAGTACTGTGGTGATTTTGGAAGTCATTATAAAAAATTCAGAACCATTTAAATGGGCCAAAAAGAAATTGTCAGATTTGTGTTGAAAGAGAAGTTTAGTAGATGATTTCTGAAATAAACTAGAAATTATGGTGAGCATCAGTGGGCAAGGGACATCTGTGAAAGGAATAATATTGAAAGCATCTTACATGTCCATTTCTTTGTCGTAATAGTGTAGTTCAATAAGGGTTGCTACATACAAATACTTTGACTTTTTGCTATGTTCCTAAAGTCCACATTTTACTTCAGGTTTTTTCTTCATGGTTTTTTACTTCAGAGTTGCCATTTATTTATTAAAAGCCAATGTAAAATGTCCTCTCCCTCTTGGAAAAATGTGCCCTTGACAAGTTGTTTATTTAACATGCACATAATTATATATAGTCTTCATTCATGCAGCCATGGTTATATGATATTTTTACAAAAAGTGTGCTCATACCAGAATCCTATTGCATCATATTCACTACAGATCCTAAAACGTGTAAACCAAGTTTTTAAACAATGGCATCTTAATAGTTATTATTATTATCAAATTATATTATACATTAATAGCATGCATACACCTTATTTCCTTTCCCCATCCAGTGTCACTAGAGGACAATATACTTTTTCTGAGTCATTACCATCCCTCATCCTACCCCCTATGGAGCTAAACACTGTTCTAACTTCTATCTCTGAGCAGTAGTTTTGTTAGGGAACTTCGCGCAAATGGAATAAAGCAGGATGTACTCTTTTTGTCTTCTTTCACATATTATTGTACCTGTGAGACTAATCTATGAAATTGCATACAATAGTAGTTTCTTTTCCTTTTGTGTATGTAATAATACACTGTATGAATATAACACAATTCATTATGAGCTCTAATTTATGCTACTATGAATAAAGCTCCTAAGAACATTTTTGTCATGTGTTTATGTAGTTTACATACACACTTTTCTTGGGTATCTATCTAGAAGTGGACTGCTGGCTCATAGGATAGATGAGCATTTAGTTTCACTAGATACCGCCCAACTGTTTTCTAAAGTGGTTGTACTAATTTAAACCCATCCTGGTTATTCTATTATTATAGTTTTCTTTTCAACTTTGTTAGTAGTTTTTATTTCCAGCATAGTTCTTAAGGCATAATGAGATTACAACATGATGAATTGAAGTAAAAGTTATCTTTCATAATTGCAGTTCATATGATGTTGTTTTACAAAAGAAATTTGGTTCAGTATGTGAGCAGAATAAAACTTTGGGTATAGTCATCTGATAAGCTTGGATGGTTATAGCATATGAAATCTAAATATGACTGTTAAGCTAGTTTTTTGCTAAATTGCAGTCCAATTTTATTTTGAGAACTGACAATAAGAAAAACTTCTCTCTCTTCCTGTCTCCATTTATATCACTCTATTGGCTTCCCCTTAATAAGTGAGGCAAAAACACTGATGGGCTAAAGAAAAACAAGGGTATATAATTTTTAGAACCACCTGTGCAAAATTTTCGAGTTAAATGTGAATGTTTCTGATATTTAAAATGACACATAATATAAAAATAATTTGAAATGTACTCTGTACTTACATTTGGATACAAATATCACTGATTTTTAACAAACATCACCACACTAAGATTTGAAATGTAATTGTCAAGCCAAACTCTGATCATGATTCAGAAGAATTAAAGCCTGATTTCAAGAGCAATTGGAAAGTTGTTGCCTTTCTCTTCATCCTCCTTCCTTAAGATAAACTCATTCTTCTCACTGCAGGCCAAGTTTAATCAAAATCACACTGAAGATGCCAAAGATGGCCAAAGGGTAACCTCTGTGTCATTGTGCTTCTTTATAAATATACTTTATTGTTTTAATCATTTTTCATCTAAGTTTGGGGGAGATACTGCATATTTTGGTCTAAAATATTTCCTACTGGTTCGTATATACGATAGTCAAAATAAATATAAAGTACAGCAAATAATTTTGGAACTTGCAGTATGGATGATACCAATATGGTTTTTCAACTTTAAAGAAGTAAATAAAATGTTCAGCTCAGTGGCATAGAAAATCTAATGAAAGTAAATAAAAGATCAAATAGACAATAAGCTAAGAATGTAATCTATCTTCAACTGCAACAAAAAAGGACTTAAGTCAGGACTTAAGTGATTCTAGAATTCTACTTTGATGAGAGGGGGTGGGGATTTTCTTGTTTACTGATAACTCGTTCATTATCTGCTGTCAAAATCCTTTACCTGAGTTTCTCAACATATTAATTATTTTATTTTTTATAATTGATAGCTTTGCTTATGGAGTATATTTAATAAATTTTAAATGTTTGCTTTAAAAGACAAAAGAAAACCGTATGAGTGATTTATGAGCGTATATACGTGTGTGCTTAGTTTTTTTCTTTTAACTCTTGATCAGTTACTCTTCATCAAATAAATCAGGGTCCTTGCAGGAGTGTTGAACCTGCAGCCCATGGCCACATGCAGATTATGTAAGGACTTCATTGCTTATCTGTGGTGGTGAATTTTTTTTTTTCCTCATCGGTTTTATTGTTATTTTATTTTATTTATTTATTTATTTTGAGACAGACTCTCACCATGTTGCCCTTGGTAGAGTGCTGTGGCATCACAGCTCACAGCAACTCCAAACTCTTGGGCTTAAGTGATTCTTTTGCCTCAGCCTCCCAAGTAGCTGGGAGTACAAGCACCTACCACAATGCCTGGCTAGTTTGTAGTTGTCATTGTTGTTTGGCCAGCCCAGGCTGGGTTTGAACCCACCACCTTCAGTGTATGTGGCTGGTGCCCTAGCCACTGAGCTACAGGGGCCAAGCCTGCTCATCAGTTTTAATTAGTGTTTGTGTATTTAATGGGTGGTCCAAGACAACTCTGCTTCTTCCAATGCATGGCAGAGAAGAAAAAAGTTTGGACACCTTTGCATGAGTCTTTCATTGATGATACCATGTTAATCTAATTTTCCTTGCAAAAGTTTTTTAACTGAGATCTAAAGACCTATTATTGAACTTTTGAAGGAATTAAATAAAAACATTTATGGAAGATTTCTGTATCCTCCAATGAATCAGAGAGTCTCATGGCCATAAAAAAATCAACACCTCATATGCTTCTCATAATTTGTCATAATCTGGAAGGTGCCATAAATTGGACTTGAAACTTGTATTATTTATTAGTATCCATAGAATTCTAAGACTTGCTGCCTAGAGACTAGTATTTATTTTTTAAATGAATTACTGAGATATAATTCACATGCCATGAAATTCACCCTTTTGAAATGTATAATTCACCTGGGTTTTTTGGTATAGTCAAGGAATTTTGCAACCACCACTATTCCCTAATTTCAGAACATTTTCATCTCCCCATAAAGAAACCCATTAGCAGTCACACTCTGTTGCCTTTTGCCCTCAGTCTCTGGCAACTTTATTGTACTTTCTGGTTCTATGGGATTGGCTATTCTAAGCACTTATAAATGGAATTACATAATAAGTGACATTTTGTAATGGGTTTTGTTTTGTTTAGTATATTTTTGAGGTTCAGTCTTATCATAAATTAGTATATTTCACTATTCTATTGTATGGATATACCACACTTTAAAAAATAAAATTTCAGACTAATATGCAGGTACATACAATTAGGTCACATTGTTTGCTTTTGTAAGGTAAGTCCAAGCTGTAGTTGTGCCCTTCACCCAGGAAGTGTGCCATACACCCACACATTGTTCTTTCTGGGTAGGTTTGGGTAGCAACCCACAGACCTCTCTCCCCCACTCTTGAATTTAATTTGAGTTTTTCTTTCAAATTAGTTTTGAATACATGTGATGCTTCTTTTGCTGTTCTTGTGATAACTTAAGAGAGTGTTCTCCAAATCCATCCAAGATGGAATGAAAGATACGAAATCTCTATCTTTTTTAATGGCTGAATAGTGTTCTGGTATACATATACCAGAGTTTATTCATCCATTCTTGGGTTGACAGGCACTTGGCAATTGTAAGCTGGCCTGCTATAAACGTTTTGCATTTGTAAGCTGGCCTGCTATAAACGTTTGAGTGCATATGTCCTTATGATTAAATGACTTTTTTTTCTTTTGGGTAGGTACCTAATAATGAGATCAAGTAGAGGTTCTACTTTTGCTTCTTTGAGGACTCTGTACAGTCCTTTTCAAAAAGGCTGTACTTAGTTTGCAGTCCCACCAACAGTACAGAAGTGGCCCCTTCTCTTCACACCCATGCCAGCATCTGTTGCTTTGGGACCTTGGGATGTGGACCATTCTTACTGGGGTCAGATGATATCTCAAACTAGATTGATTTGCATTTCTCTAATAATTAGAGATGATAAGCATTTTTTCGTGAGTTTATTAACCATTTGTCCTAATGAGAAGAGATTCTATTCATGTCTCTTGCCCAGTTTTTAATGGGGTTGTTTACTCTTTTTTGTTAATTTGTTTGAGTTTTTTATAGTCTGGTTATTAGCCCTTTGTCAGTTCCATAAGATGTAAATATCTTCTCCCATTCTGAAGGTTGTCTCTTTGCTTTGTTGATTGTGTCCTTAGGTGCACAGAAATTTTTCAACTTGATCAGGTCTCATTTGTATATGTTTGTTGTGGATGCAATTGCTTTTTGGGGTCTTCTTCATAAATTCTTACCCAAGACTGATATCATTAAGACATTTTTTCCACATTTTCTTTTAGAATTTGTATAGTTTTGTGTCTTAGGTTTAAATCTTTTCTCCATTGTGAGTTAATTTTTGTAAGTGGAGAAAGGTGTGAGTCCAGTTTCAGCCTTTTACATGGGGATAACCAGTTCTGAGCACTATTTATTAAATAGGATTCTTTTCCCTAATGTAGACTTTTGTTTGCTTTATCAAAGAGCAGATAGTAATACAGGAGTGGTTTCATCTCTAGGTTCTCTATTCTGATCCATACATCTGTATTTTTATTTTTATGCCAATACCATGCTGTTTTGATTACTATAGACTAGCAATATAGTCTGAATTCAGATAGTATGATGCCTCCAGATGTGTTCTTATTTCATAGAATTACATTATCTATTCAATTTTTTTTCTGAAAAAAATATGAAATGTAGAACTGTTTACTTCAAGATCTTGAAGTTATGACATTGGTATTTTATTGGGGATTGCATTAAATCAGTAGATTGCTTTTGGTAGTATAGACATTTTAATAATTATTTATTCCCAGCCATTGAGCATGGTATGTTCTGCTATTTCTTTTCTCAATGTTTCATAGTATTCTCTGTAGAGATCTTTCACATCCTTTGATAAATAAATTCTAAGGTATTGACAAATCATAGTTATATACATTTATGGGCTACAGTGTGAATTTTTTTGTTTGATTTTTTATACACGTACAGTTACATTACCTGTAGTCCTTATGTTGTACATTGAATCTCTAGACTTGTCCATTCTACATACTGCTGCTTTGTGTTCTCTGACCTACACTTACCCATTTCCTTCCTCCCCACAACTTCAACTACTGTCCCTGGTAACCACTATTTTGTTCTTTCTGTATATTTAGGGTTTTCTTAGACCACACTTAGTGGTCATGCAATATTTTTCTTTCTGTGTCTAGCTTGTTTCACTTAGCATAATGTCCTCTAAGATCATCCACATTATTACAAATGGCAAGATCTTGTTCTTTTCTTAGATATGAATAATATTTACATATATACAAAGTTGGACAATTAAGTTCATGAACTCATCCTAGAAAAAAATGGTACATACCTCATTGCTGAGTATCACTACAGTCACCAGCAAAGTACTTACCTTGGGAAGCTATGCACTGACACCAGTGCCTAGTCCACTCTTTAAAGCAAGAACTGTTGTCATGCAAGGCCTGACAATTAAGTTCATGAACTCATCCTAGAAAAAGTGCTTTGAAGGATGGACTAGGTGCTGACATTGGTGCATGGCTTCCCAAGGAGAGTACCTCAAAGGTGACCAAAGCAATTTTCAGCATTTAGCTATGAAGCACTTTTTCTAGAATGAGATTGTGAATTTAATTCCCAACCTTGTATATTTTATATAGAGAGAGGAAGAAATATTACAGTTTCTTTATCCATTTTTCCATGAAGGGACATTTAAATTGTTTCTCTATCTTGGCTATTGCATAAATAATGCTCCGGTAAATAAAAAGGTCATTTGGTATAACTGTTCTACTTAATTCTACATCCTTCTTTAGTGTCTCTATGTATTAAGTTGACCATAAGGAATTGCTATTTTGTAGGTTAAAAAGAAATAGAATTTCAGTGTTTTATATAATTCAGATTAATGTACTAATTATGACACTTACCTTTTTTGTGTTTTTCTTTTACCACAATACACTTTTGTGTGAATCAACATTGCTGGAAAAAAATGTAATCTGTAATAAAAAAGGCAAGACAATGTTCAGTGAATTTGGATATCATAATAATTTGCAAAATATTCATCTCTTTATTATATTTGGAATAATTCAAACTCAAGTGAAAGTGTAATTATTATTTCAATTATTAATTTTCAAAGGTATAAACTGGAGCTAGGTGCAGTGCCTCACACTTGGAATCCTAGCACTCTGGGAGGCCACTCTGAGTAGATTGCTTGAGGCTAGGAATTCAAGACTACCCTGAGCAAAAGGGAGAATCTCTCTCTTCAAAAAATAAAAACCTTGGCTGTACATGGTAGTGCTCACCTGTAATCCTAGCTGCTCAGGAGGCTTAGACAGAAAGGGGTGCTTGAGCCCAGGAATTTGAGGTTGCAGTGAGCTGTGATGATGCCTCTGCACTCTAGCCTATGTAACACAGCAAGACCCTTTCTCAAAAAAATAAAATAAAATATAAAAGTACAAGTTATAGCATTATAGTGGGTACCTATAATCCCAGGTACTTAGGGCGAGTAAAGAGGATTACTTGAGGTCAGGAATTTGAGGTTGCTGTGAGCTATGACACCACAACACTTTACCCAGGACAACAGAGTGTGATTCTATCTCAAAAACAAATAAATAAATAAAATAAGCCACAAAGGTGAGGTAACTGCATTTGGGAATATAGTTGAATCATATCCTTAAAGATCAGTATCTGCAATGAAGCAGATGTAACAGGGGTAAAGTTAAGGTGTCTCATCACAAGGAGAGAAGAAAGTATGAAATTAGTTTTCTGTTTGCTGATTTATTAATTAAATCTCCTTGACTCCTTGAGGAGATAATGGTGTTTCCCCCTTTTTCTTATGCTTAGAATCTGTCAAATATCTAAAAGACATATATGTTTTTGTGCCATCACAGTTGAGTAAATCAACGAATGAAAGGTATACCAGATTTTGCTGTGTATAATGTGCACCATGTTTTTGCTCAAAATTTCAGGGAAAAAAATCTTTCATTTTGACTTTTTAATTTAAATCCAAAACTTAAAGATTGAAGTGTGTGAAACCTTTTGACATTTTCCAATAAGTTTTGTAAAAATATCAGCTAGGTTACTAGCTCCTACCTGAAGCATACGAAGAGAAATATGTCCCTCTTCGTTGACCAAAAATACTTCCATTGCAAGTTCATGGTAAGTTCAACAAAACTGATTACCAGATTTTGCACATAGATATCATTATTGCTTTCCAAAGTTACACCTTTAATTCTGGAAGCATAAACAAAAGAATTAAAATCCTTCATATAGATGTGGAGTTAGTACTACCTTTGTATAATGCCCATCCTTATTTTTTTTCTCTAAAAAGTGTTCATTAGACATGGGAAAATATGGTAATACCAAGCTAAGGTCTAAAATATAGTCAAAGAGAAGAAGGATAAAGAAAGCACATAGTTTGGGCTCATAGGTTTAAATGAAAAATCTATACATTTATGAAAACTTTTCATCTGTTATCTTGTACTTAGAATATGACGTACTTAGCGGCAGTAATTATGTTTTTTTGTATAGTGCTTACTCTACTTTAGAAATAAACTGAACAAGAAAAGAAGACTAAAGAATATACAAACAGACTCCTTGAACCAGGATCACTGATACTTACTTCTCAAACATTATTAAATGTTCCTGGAAGCTGTGCTCTTTGTTTTTTTCAGACTGACCAGGACCATTACATGTGGTAGTGATAGAGCATCATTCATGTTTCAAGACATAACAGCTTTGTGTGTGTCACTTTTTTTGTGTTCCCATGAAGAGAAAAGATGACAATATGTTAAAAGAAGATATTCACTTTGAAAAATCATGTTATTGCCCCAAATCGCAGACATTTAACAAAGAGATTTAAGGGGACACATTTTTAGGGAAGAAGTCCTAACCAGTTGTAGAATTCACTAAGTCCTGAAATCTCTTGTAGTTATGACCTAAGGTAATTACATTTTTTGAAAAATATAATTTATGTATTTTATAGCTGATGTAGTGGGGAAATTGGGTGGTGGTGGTGGCAGGAACTCTATATTAGACACCAAAACTGCAGTGTGACCGGATCTGTATATGAGTTAACATAAAAAATAATGAGTCAAAGTAGTACACTTCTACACTGTTGGTGGGAATGCAAACTAGTACATATCTCATTTTTAAAATTTTACTGTGTTTTCAAATTTGTTTCTGCCTGCATGGGCATTTTAATGGAAATTTGACAGGAATGTTCTTAAAAATTTGTTCTTCTTGCTTATTAATTTAGCATTGCTACAAAAGAGGCCAATAAGCCAAAATAATAGTCAGTGAGTTGTTCCAGCTTATAGCATTTTAATTTTATCACCTTGGCTGAAGAATCCCGAGGCTTGGATCAGGGAGAGCTGGGAGGTGGTACATTGTGAAGCTTCTAAACCTGATGCTGCAGCCAAACCATCTAGACTCACATCCCTGCTTGGCTTTTTACTTGAGAGGGGTCATAGGTATGTTTCTTATGTTCTCTGGGCCTTAGTTTTTTCATCTCTCAAATGACATCTCTGAGGATATGAAATAAAGTAGCATAGAGAAAACATTTAGTCTAGCATCTGGAGTAGAGTAATACTATAAGGTGATTATTTTTCTTGTCTTTGAAGGCCAAGAGCATATTATACCAGTTTCTTTGAAACCTGCATTCAGCACATATTATTGCTATTTCATAATACTTATGGCAACAGAAGTAAAATGTATATGTCTCCATAAATTTTCAAATTACACTGATAATTCTAAAAGTGGATAAATTAAAAATCTCATAGTTTTTTAGTATAGCATAGTTTTGGATTTATTAACATGGAGTGATAAACAACTTCAAATCTAGAGACTCAATATAGTTGCTTAAATCAAAAGTATGTTCACATCAATCAAGATAGTACATGCATTAGTTTAAAAATATTGCAATATCAAAATGAAACACAGGGTATTCATAAAGTTAGTCTGCAGTTTAATTTTAATTTACATGCTAACTTTATGAGCACCCTGTATATAACTGTTAGAGCCTGTTGTAGAGCTTTACCAAAGCTCATCCCCCAATGTGATCAGACATTTATTTATAATTGTTAAAACAAGTGCTGAGTGGTCTGAAAGCCATACGAGGACTGTGTTCAAATCTTTTTGTCTGTGAAATTCCTTTTTGTGATTTATTTGGCATGTATTTATCTTTATTTATTTTTATCATGTTTGACATTTTCCCTTTATGGCTGAACTTTGCTGCTCTTGATGGAAGTGGGCCAGAACGATAAAAAATTCAGAACAAGATATCTAAACCACTGAAGCTACAAGATTGAATGTATCATTTTCGAGATCTAGCAGGTGCTAGGAGGAAAAAAAATAGAATCCTTGCAATATCACCATTGATAGAAAGCTGAAATCAGAGGGAAGGAGAGCAAATTCTCAAAGTCTACAGACTTCTCCACATCTCTTATTTCTAGCAATACATCTACATTAGGCAAGGCCTATCTAATTCTTTATGACTTAATTGCTTTCTTCTCTTTGCATTGCGAACACCAATCTACTTTCTGTCTTTCAACGTACATCCCAGAGAAAGGAAATAGAAAATAAAGCACATTATTCAGTCAGATTTCATTGTGCACTGAGGGTAAAAAGCAGGCATGTATAAATGGAAATGCATTTGAAAGCCTTCCCCACTGAAATCTGGCAGGAGGTAAAACACTTCATTAGGATTTGTAACATCAATGAGGAACTGCTTCACACAAAGTGCTACATTTGCGAATAAGGCACAAAATTGACTGTCAAGGAGATGTAAGACCATAGCAGATTCCAATCCGTTTTGCACAAAGTACTCTATGGAAGCACGGTTCCGCCGCAACTCCAACATTTAGATTTCATAAACTGTTGGTGGAGATTCACCATCGAATCTTCATTAGGTTCTGAAATAAGGCCTCTCTACAATGACACCCTGTGAAGGGCATAGCAGAATCCAGAAAGTCAATCAGCATTTTATTGAAATACTCAAAAAATTACTGGCAAGAGATAATCCGCATTTTGTAAATTTACATAGAAACGATGACATGTTAAAATATTCTAATGATGAAAATTATATCGTAGATGGCAAACTGTATTGTTAAAAACAATATCAAGGTTTAATTTTGGAATGCATAGTTAGATACAACAAAATAAAGCTTTTGATCTGCTTTTCGATCTGATTTGCATCAATTTTCATTACTGACAAGCTTATTAGCATCTGACACTAGGTAAGTATGTTTGCTTGCCAAGTTACCACCACACCATTCGAAAACACCTTTTAAACCAGATCCTAATATTCGATACTTTGCTATCTCTTTACTATTCCTTTCTTTCAAACCACTTTCCCAGTTCACTTTGTTCTGGCAAAAAGCCAAAATCTTCAGGCATAAACCTATTTTCTATTATTTTGATAAACATCACTTACATAATTTAATATTCTCCATCTAAAAAATAAACCTATGCAATTACTTACAGTGTTTAGCATAAAATAAAGGTTATTTCCATATATCTCATTTTCCCCTTATTAAAAAAAGAAGTATGTGAATTGATGTGTTTTCTTTTGGTCTTGATTTTAAGAAATTTATATTTAATTATTGTGCTTACATGCAGCATGAATCATGTATCCCGGCATGAGATTTATGATATTTCTAATTCCCCTTTTCTGAAGGGCTTGGAACTCCATTGTACTGGAATTTAACTATGTCGTCAAAGCATTAATGCCTCAAGAACAGAGAAGTTGTCTAATTCTTTTGTACCCCCAAATGTTATTCATTTAACAGATGTGTTATTAATTTAACATGTCTGTTAACTTAATACTATATAGTGTTATTTTGGGAAAAGACATAGCTATATTTATAAAAAAAAAGTATGAAATTAAAGAGGTCTTTAATTAAAATGGCTTGTATAAATTTTTAGTTTTTTGTTGGTGGTATTTCACCACAGGCTTAGTTTTAAATTGTTTTCCTATGATTTTGTAATATCTCTGCATACGAGAATTACCTTGGATACTTGTCAAACGTGCAGATCTTACAGAAGCAGAATATTTAACAGAGAGGTTTGATAATATTAGATTTAACACATATCCAAGATGATTCTTCTCAGGAAAGTTGGGAACAACTGCTGAATTGTGCTTACAGAGAAATACTGAAATGTGCAGTGAAAGATGTTTGATGTGAAAGCATCCAGGAAATGAAGAAATAAGAGTGATTATGAGAAGTAGCTGGATGTCACTGCCTCTAGCAGGACCAATCATCATATCCCTGGGAGTTTTCATTAGAAAGAGAAGCTGACAAACCTCTTGAAATCCTTCTTTGACCAGATCACCTTGATGAATCATGTATCTTGAAGGTCCTTTTTGATTTCTGTGTCTATGTTTAAGTCACTCCTAAAAACCTAATGTGGGAATAAGTTAAAGAACAGTGGAGAGAGGAGGTGATTGGGAAGGTGGAAACGAGAGGTCTTTCAATGTTTACTTTCCTTATGAGAAAATAATCATCATCTTAGCAGAATGTCTGGAACATAAGAAGCCAGACAATTAGCAAGTTCGTAACTCAAATTCAAAAGAACAATACAGCAGTTGACTTAAACAAAAAGTGCTTAAGAGACATAAATTTCAATAAACTTCACCTCATCTTATCTTTTATATTTTTTATTTTGAGAGTTAATAAGCACACTCTGTATTGTTCTTTTCCCCTTTCTTTTTACATTTCTCTATTCAATAATTTTTCCATCTCTTTTATGCTGACAATATTCTGCTTAGCCATTTTTATCTCTTATGTGTCTTAAAAGAGGTAAGAGGATAGACAATTTTTTTCTTTGCACATTGTCCCATTTCTGAGTCAATATATAATGTTACCATCACTTGTAGGACTTCATTCTTTTTTTTTTTTTTTTAATAAATCATAGCTGCGTACATTAGTGCAATCAAGGGGTACGATGTGCTGCTTTCATATACAATCTGAAATGTTTTCATCAAATTGTTTAACATACTCTTAATGGCATTTTCTTAGTTATTGTATGAAGACATTTGTATTCTACATTTAGTAATAAGTTTCACCTGTACCCTTCCAAGATGCACCATAGGTGTGGCCCCACCAATTACCCTCCCTCCCCCCCAACCTCCCTCCTCCCCTCCCTTTCCATATACTTGTGCTATAGTTGGGTTATAGCCTTCATATGAAACCTTTAAATTAGCTTCATAGTAGGGATGAGTACATTGGATATGTTTTCTTTTATTCTTGAGACACTTTGCTAAGAAGAATATTTTCCAGCTCCATCCATATAAACATGAAAGAGGTAAAGCCTCTATCCTTCATCTTTCTTTAAGGCTGCATAATATTCCGTGGTATACATGTACCACAATTTATTAATCCATTCGTGGGTTAATGGGCACTTGGGCTTCTTCCATGACTTAGCAATTATGAATTGGGCTGCAATAAACATTCTGGTACAGATGCCTTTGTTATAATGTGATTCTTGGTCTTCTGAGTATATACCTAGTAAAGGAATTATAGGGTTGAATGGAAGGTCTATTTTTAGATCTCTAAGTACTCTCCAAACATCCTTCCAAAAGGAACATATTAGTGTGCATTCCCACCAGCAGTGTAGAAGTGTTCCCTTTTCTCCACATCCA